>VYXH01002335.1:781292-844242 GCA_013397275.1 Burhinus bistriatus | reverse complement strand
AAGGGCAGTGGGAAGTGCTGCCACTGGTTTTTGTCTGCCAGGGATCCCTCCCCACTTGTCTCTCCAGCACCATTTCCCCCAAACCCACGAGAAACTGAAAAGGGGTGTAAGTGAGAGTAAGCGAAGGAGGAGTGGCGGCCAAGGGACAGGGCTGCTTAGAGTCACCTACGGGGGGCTTAAGCCGGCAGTAGCAGGGGGGGTTTCTCCCACTGCCGCCCGCCCCCGGCCGTGGGCGGGCTCGAACCCGCGTTTCCCCCGCAGTGCTCGGCCGGCTGCCAGGCTGCACGGCGGCGGCCGCCGCGCTCCCTCCTCCGCCGCGCAGGGGCCGCGGGCACGGCCCCGGCTGCAGGTAAGGCGCGTTGGCCCTCGGGGAACGCGGACCCTCCCCGCCGGGAGCCTGTCCCCAGCACTGCTCCTGTCCTGGGGGTACTCTTGCCTTCCCTTCTCCTTCCTCCCCCTCTGCTCCCATTGTTGGTGTTTTTTTTGTTTGTTTGTTTTTTTGTTTGTTTTTTTAAAAAGTGTTAGTTTTGTCTCTGAGGGATTATTAAGATGCATTTTGCTGGATTAAAATATCACAGAATAACTCGAATTGCCATTAATGAAATAAGTAAAATTGACAAGTGAATTCCCTCCAGAAAAAGCCTGCAAAACCTTGTTTTTAAAGATGGTGAATGGTATATGGAGAAACTTCTTCCAGAAAGATAATTTAAAAGCTGGCTTCCATTTTTTCCCCCAACTCCCCATCAGATCTGCACATTTCACCTCAGATGAATACGTAGATCAATAATGTGCCAGTACTTAAAAAGGTGTACAGTATTTGAATAAAAATAGATCATGTTGATTAAACCTGTTGTTGTGCATTGAGTCATGATGAAAGGAAATATTTGAAGTAAATGAAAGCATTTTATTTCTCTAGCAGGCTTTTTTCTAATGATATAAAAAAGCTCACCTGCCTATATACATAATTTCAACATCTGTTCAAACTTTATAAATAGAGTTCTTAAAGGTTGCTCTTCATCATGACAGAACTCCAGGTAATTCTAATGGCTGTTACAGAATAAAGCTAAAGCAAGTATGTACTTCAGGAAGATCCCGAGACAGTCACGCACGTATCTACGAGAAGATTAGTTAAAACTGTATTAGTGGAAAAAATCTGAAATACACGTTTCATTGAAAAACGCCACGTACTTTCAAAGCCCCTCTTGTGGTTTCCTCTTAGACTGAATTCCTGCTGACTTTGAGCTCAGTTCCACATCTCTGTCAGAAGAACTCCTCTGACTTCAGCCTTGGCAGGTACAAAAGCGTGAAGCTGAGCCCAGGGCACTGAACTTCTTTGAGAAGATTCACATTTATGTACGGCTGTACAATTAAAAGCATTTCTTCCTGTGAATATATGTGTTTCTCCTGAGTAATTCGAATTACATTAATTTGTACCAGTTTGTTTCAAATGCAAAAGCTTCCTAGATTGTGAAAAAACTAAGCTGCTTTAAAAACTGATTTTCTCCTTCCTGGTCTTTCATCCTGTTGCACTGCTCAGAAGAGTTAGTTTGTAAATCTCCTGGTTACAGGACACTTACTAATTCAGTCAGGAATTACAGACCTCAGACTCAAATGGACAAGTAGTTGTTTGGTGAATAAGTGTCAGAAGAAAAAGAATATGTTCTCTAGAGGTTTTGACTGTTCCTATGTGTGCCTGTAAACAGGAAAAATCTATGGTTCAAATTCATAATTTGCATGGAAAACAAGGCATCACTGGGGTATATTCGCTCCTTTCCCTTCCCTGCCCACCCCCCCTGCCCCAACAAGCCTTTGCAATTGCACACAAAATTAATTGGAAACCAAGGGGCTGATTCTCTGTTCTGAATCTCAGAGGCACATTGCAAAATATTCAACGAGGAGAGACGATGGATGTGATTAAGCCTAATCTGCTACCGCAGGGCTATTATTTTTCCCTCACAGCCTCGAGCATGTGTTCAGTGACATACAGTGAGACGTCCCTCATTCTCCCACGCCAGAGGCTGCATATGGAGGGAAGCCGCGGGCGGATTAGTTGGGTCCTGAATAGTTTCTACAACATGAGAATGCTTGAGCGAAGCTCAGACGTCAGGGTCTATGTGGGGAGATTCTCTCCTCCAGGTTAAGAGCTAGAAGATTCTAGCTCTTAACTTTCATGAGGAACAGTAATTTAAGCTGGCATCAGAAAGACGTGATTCCACATGTCTTTTCAAATCAAGTTGTTACTTTCTTAATCTGAACCAGCATATTCTGTCCAACTTTCTGGATTTTCAACTATTTATATTAATCATATCTATTTTGGTAGTGCCCAAACAAAACCGTGGCTGCGTTTTGCTACGGGCTATAGAACCAAGTTAGCCTGGTCTGTAGAACCAGTGAAGTATGGTATCCATGCTGCAGTAGCACCGTGTCTGCTTTCCACCCACGCTTGTGATTGCCCTCTAGAAACCTGGTGACCCAAAGCGCTCGCCCAGGCAGCTGTCAGGTCTCAGATGGGAGGAGACCACCCAAGCCAGTGTTAGCCACCTGAAAGCTGTTTGCACCTTCCTGCGAAGTCGAAACCTTTGTACAGGTGCCTTTGAAGTTTCATTCATTATTTGCAGCCTCTGAAGGTTGCCTGCCTCTTTGACTTAACGAATCATAGAATCCCAGGTTGGAAGGGACCTCAAGGATCATCTGGTCCAACCTTTCTTGGCAAAAGCACAGTCTAGACAAGGTGGCCCAGCACCCTGTCCAGCTGAATCTTAAAAGTGTCCAATGTCGGGGAATCCACCGCTTTCCTGGGGAGATTATTCCAGCAGCTGATTATTCTCAGTGAAAAATTTTCCTCTTGTGTACTATTGGAATCTCCCCAGGTGTAACTTGTATCCATTACCCCTCCTCTTTTCCATGTGACTTCTTGTAAAAAGGGAGTTTCCATCTTCTTTGTAGCCACCCTTTAAATACTGGAATGTGGTGACAAGGTGTCCCCTAAGCCCTCTTTTCTCAAGGTGGAATAAACCCAATTCTCTCAGCCTTTCCTCATATGGCAGGCTTCCCAGTCCTTTGATCCCCTTTGTGGCCCTTCTCTGGACCTTCTCCAGCCTGTCCACATCTTTTTTGTATAGCGGGGGCCAAAACTGAACACAGTATTCCAGGTGTGGCCTGACAAACGCTGAGTCAAACACATCTATTTAAACTGCGTGAAAACTGGGCACCTCTTCTCTCTTCCTGCTCTGGTGTAGCTCTGGGTGGGCTGTGACTTGTGACTGTCAAACACAGACTGGTGCGGCAGAAGGTGATCCCTGACTGGGTGTGGGAGGACCTTGCAGTGTTGACGTGCACCTTAAAAAGTCAGTAAGGTCTCAGAGTTGAAAGTTCTATAGTTTGGTACAAGAGACCTCTTCAACATTTGCAGGTATATGTAGAGGTCCAGCTGCACAGATAGTAGAACTGGGATGTACAGAGCAAAAGATTTAAGTAAAAAAGTCGATATGCACATATAAACAACCATTAACAACGCCACAAACTTCTGATTAATTTGAATAATTACAAATGGCAGTAATTATCAACCATGACTCCAACCAACGCCACTGATCTGCTGGACTTTTGAGCATCAGCTATCTAAATGCATATTTAGGAACAAGGCAGAGATAAGTTATTTAATCCATTGCCTTTTTTACTAGAAAATAGCCTGTGTGGCACACTTTCTGTATATTTTTCAATAGATACGAGCAGAGCTTGTAAAGCATGGTATATTTAAGCAGTTGCATGAACACATTCATTTATTAAAACCTATTCTGAGAATGTGTATTACTATGTCAATTTCTGTCCATTGTTGAAACCTTTCAGTTGAGTGTTGTGCTGGCTGGAAGTAGGACATCTGACCCTTGTTCCATGCAGGTAACTCCTAGAATTGTGTTGCCATCCTAAACACCCAGTTGTTATAAATCTGAAATTCATTTTCCAGGAAGACTGTATAACATTAGCAACATCTCTGTCAGTTAACTTATTTCCCAGCTAACCCAAGATACATACTAATCTATTTAAAATGAACGGAGTGAAAACAACAACAGATAAACATATAAAATAATCCTATTATAGGTTATGGAAGTTACTCTAAGGCTTTGAAGTTTACAAAATTGATAATGCAGAGAACCCTGTGAGAAATAAAGACCTCAATCTAGAACAGCAAATGTCTCTAACAATTAGACAGTATTCATGTACTTAATACTGTGAGTATTAGCAGCATACCGCTAGTCCTTACTCCTTTTGTGGTTAGAAGCACTGATACTTAAAAAAACCCTATAATGGCTGCAGCAATGGATTTATTTGACGTAGCTTATGACCTTCCAGTGTATTTTGAGGACAGCAATTTTACATGTTAACTTGTATATTATTCAGAATATTGAAATATATCACTGAGGAGTTGTTGATACAGCTTGAAATCTTGCCATGCTAATTTAAAAAATTTTTTAAAAATAAAAGAACCTGTTTGTCATACAGATTTATTCCGGATCATTTTAAAGACTCTCATACAATGCCCTATACAAGCAATGTTTAATTGTGAAGTTTCACTTACAGCCCATTTGGCTACACCAGAGAAGCAGATTTTAATTTCTGGTGAATCTTAAATTCATTCTACTTATTTTAACAATATGACCTTCTGCTGTTGAACAGTATCTTTGACAAAGACATCTCGGAGCACAAAACTTGAGAAAGATGTTGTACAGATTGGAGCAACTTCCTGAGTGTTTCAGTGAGAAAGTGACATTTTCAGCTATTATTTGTATTACCTGGCACGTGTGACAACTGTATCGATCAGAACATCAGAGTGTAACTGGAATCCAGTATTTCACTTTGAACTATTGCTAGATATATCAACAGTAGAAACTTAGCATCCATCCAGTTGCTAACATAGCACTGTCACCACCGATGGCCTGGCACTGGCTGTCTCCACAAAGAAAACATGACAAGACAGCTACTTCCCATGGACCGAGTAAATCTAACTTTGCTTACTTGCCCAAGGAGACTTTGCATGGTTTATGTCCATGCTGGGCAAGATCAGATGTGCCTAGGGTTTGGAAACGAGCTAGCTGGTACGCCAAGAGCCAGCTTGTCAGTCAAATAAGAGGGTGCCCCTTATAATAGGAGGCAGACACATGCATTGGTCTGCTTTCATCAGTCAGTTCCCCAATTAGACCTGGAGTTTTGCTGCTGCTGGGTTTTATTCCTTCTTTCTAATTTGCCCCATAAAAATTCTCTTGCTACTTTTCCCTCAAGCCGCACTCTCTGCAGTATTAATTTATCTTAACATGAAAAATAATCTTAATGTGTGAAAATTTTGCATTTTCTTCTCTTTCGTGATCTATGTATTTTAGGGAGACCTAAAAAGTATCATAAAGCTAGGGCTATTATAGACAGGCATCCAGATTAATATAAAGATGGATAGCATGCCACTTTATTCCACAAAATGCTATCTGTCAGTGACTACTGTCAATCAGTTGCGTGCAGCTGGCTTTTCCGAGTGATGAGCAAAAGTTACTCGCTGTCCCTTTATCTTCACTTGTTGCTTGTGCACAGCTGAAGGGAGATAAAAAAATTCTTTCCTATGCACTTTGGAAATATGAAGAGTAAGGAAGACTGCCCAGAAAAACTGGAGAAGCCAATGAAGATGGCAATAGAGTGTCAGGTGCCAGTTTGCTAAAAGCAGGGGCAGGAGTGAAGAGCGAGTAAAGAATCTGGAAGTGACAGTGGCATTCCAGGGCCACATGCTGGAGTTTTTCCTTTTTATGTCTCTGCCCCTCTACTTCTGAATCTTGCCTTGTGACTGCCTTCCGTGTATCCACTCCCTTTCTCCCACTGAGTCTTTAGTATTTTCAGCTTTTCATCATTTTCCCTCCAGCTACGCTGCCATTGTAGTGGACAACACAAACAGGACAATGCATAACAGGGGAGGTAGTTACACTTCTTTGGCACTCTGGCTTAATTTCTAGCTGCTTTTCAATCAAGCACTTAAAGGTGCTGTCATTCAACAGTTTGGATTCAGAAGTCAAATGCAACTGCAACGCTCATTCAGCTTATACTATCTATAAAACCACTACTGACTTCTTATTTTAAGATAATGCTACATGCAGTTTTAGATGCCTGCAACAGCAGCCATGGGAATTCAGGCATATGGCCACTACCATATGACAAAGTGTCTTTATCTAATAATTTTTAGTCTTTTCCACGCATCCACTTGTGGGTAAGATACTTCAGTATAACAGGCATTTCATCCTTTGATTCATGCACACAAAATTCACTTCCAGAGAAATTTTAAGACACTGCTACTACCTCTGCCAGCTCTCTGCCTCATCCCATTTTGGTCTCGGAGGTTTGTGAAACTTGCATCTTTCACTTTTCCTCTCACGCTGAAGATAATAAATACTGACTTCTCAGGAGAAATGTCAAAACATTAGATACTATTTTACAGTCCTAATCTGATCTGATTCAAAGTAGAAGACAGTGGTGTTGTCTCATCACATGGAAAACTTGGGCAGATATTTGTTACCTTTGCTTCAATTACTTCCTGGTATGTTTAGAATGTGAAGATGTGTCAATATACGCACAATAATCTGGACAACGCAGAGTCTGTCTGGTAAAACCAAATGGCTCGATATTCCATGCAGAGAACAGGTTATGTATATTTTTGTCGGCTCTGGGAAAGAGGAAAATATTATGGGTCCTGCTGAACTAGTTTTAAATACTAGTAGTTCATATGGTCTACATGTGCAGGAAGGAATCCTGCTGTGCGTGTATAGCATTTGATAAATAAATGCATGACTGAGGAAAGGTCCAGATGTACAAACATGCCAAGAGGCAGGCTTTTCAATGGAACAAACCAGCTCAGTAAGCCCCATGAAAAAAGGAGGGCAGAGAAAATGTGCGTGTGCATGCAAGCGTGTATGCACATGCAGCACTGATTTATATATCCAGTTTAAGTATTATCTGGGAAACTGCTTCAGAATTCAATAGCTACCTGGTTCTGTTCCTTGGCTGGCACGCAGTGTCCCTTTGCAGTGATGGGCTGCCAGTTGACATGGCAATTAGATCTCTTGATTAGTATTTCTTACACAGAAATAAGAGATCCTCTCCTTCCTGTTATTTCCATGCTCTGTCTTCCTGAGCATACAAAATTAATCCACGTACATAGAATGGATTTGACCTTTCATATGTTACAGACTAAAATTCTCCGCCCCATCCCCCCATAAAGTTGCTAAATTGGATGTTGGTTAAGATCTGAAGGTAAACCAGTTGCTTTAGAATGAGATTAGTAATCAACTCATTCATTTTGATCTTCAGTACTGTAAAAACTAAAACAAAACAAGTACAGAAATATCCATAGGTTTCCTTAATCTGTTTATAAAGGATCTTCAGACACATTAGGAGCTCATAGTAGCAATTCAAAAGCTAAATATAAAAGAAGCTTTATGAAGTACTTATAAAGTCAGTAAGAGCTTTTCTGGGAAACCAGAAAGCTCATACTTATTTTTAGCATGTTTCCTATGAGATAAAGATAGTGAATGTAGAAAGTACGCAACCAAACCCAAAATGAGATACGCAAAAGAGATCCCACAATATGCACCAGAAGTATTACAGAATCGGCATTTAGCAAGCCATGTTCTGACAACACCATCTGCTCATTTGTGCTGCATCTTCCTATCACAGGCTCTCTTAATGTCTCATGCATGATTTTCTGTGGAAGTCAGTAGGAGTGTATGATTTATTTTTACATTAATATATACCAGGCTGGTGTATGCTTAAAATATCCAAAAATGCTGAGATCTTTTACTTATTTGTAAAGCCATTGCTTTCATTTTTCTGTGGAGACATTAACAACTTATTTTGTCACTTTACCACTGTTACATACAAGTCAGATGCCATACTGCATTAATTTAAGTAAATACCACGAGTGTTGCTCTTACTAGAACTATAGACTGAAAGAAAAGTTACTTTGGGGTAAAAAAAGCTTGCTAGGATTTTGCATTGGTCGCTAAAGGATGGTGAAAGGGAGCTTCAAGCTGTGAAACTTCAAATTCTTTACTGTTAGTAATTTATTATGAAATTAAAGTGCAAGAGACTCCTGCAAAATTCATTCTGGCCATTGAAAATAGTATTGTTTGATCCCTTCTAAAACCTACAACAGATATTTCATTTGTATTTATTAACATTTAACAGTTGTCTTGCAGATTCTGGGTAGGTAATATTCCTGTCATGTAGGGTTTTTTTAAAGTTTTGAAGCAAGTCTTACAAATAACGTTTCAGTGCTTTGATGAAATACAGCAAAAGTTTGCACAGTCCATGAATTTCAGATCTGTTGGATGACTGCATTAAGCTATTGATTGAGACTCTTTTCATCCAGAAATGGTTTACAGAGCTGACAGATTACTTAAAATAACCATTATGGATGTGAATCATACTGACAAAAGCAAAGAAATCCCCTTCAGAAGAAGAAAACATCTTGCTTCAGCCAAACATTTTGATAAGCGTGGATGGTTATATATAATTATTTATATCCAGTCAAAGGATATATTTTTTTAAATAGCTAGAGGTAGAAACATATCATTTCAATTTTACTTATTAACAAAAAGCATACCAAAGCAAAGTGTCATAGGTATTGTTACTACCCATGTGCCAGAGATGTTGCTCTTAAACAGCTCTGTGTTCTAAGCTGGGGTTATATTTTCCATTCAGAGGAGTGCACTGATGTGCCAGAGATGCACTCATTTGCAAGCATGAATAGCAGAAACAAAACTCAAGTGTTAATGATTCTCCTGCACATGATCGCATTATTTTTCAAAACAATTACTATTCCTAATATTTAAAGGACAGACGCAAAAATGAAAGAGCTGTAGTATACTGGAATGCAACTTCTATTGGTAAGTTAAATTATTGCTGATACCACGTCTTTTTTGAAGTTTTGAGGTTTGGTTTTTTTTTTTATTTTGTAGATATTTACTAATACATTTATAGCAGCAGCTATTCAAGATACAGTATCTTTAGTGTTGAAAACCTTGTGAAATTTGTATATTTGAAATGCAAATGTGTTGTAAAACATTATCTCTGCACTTTTTTTCAGGAGCTACAAGAACTTCTGAAACCACACCTGACAATGTGCGGTCTTAAATTCTGCGGTCTCAGAGCACTTTTTCTATTGATGCTGTGTAGGTAAGAAATATTTGTTAAAAAATACTATTTCTTCCACATATAATAATATTAGTTGGTTTATAGTCAGTTTACTTATAATTAGAAATACATCTGACCATGTAACAAAGCCAAATCTACTTAACAGTTGAATCTTGCTTCTTGCAAAGTTTAAACAACCTGGATATTAGTAACAGAAATCCAGGACCGAACTCTGTCATGAATCATCTTGGCTGCCTTGATTGAGTTACAGATTTTTTCACTGCCAAGACTGATGGAGGGGAAAAAAGAAAGGAATTTAACTTAAGCAAATGATCCTTCAAATGAAGGATTACTGTGTAGAGAGTGTGAACATCGTATTAGGTGCTTAGCAAATTTAGAAGGGCACATGGTCCTTGCCTGGAGCACAGTACCTTGCCCAAGGACAGAAGCACACAGTCCACCTAGATGTAATATAAGCTTGCGGTAGTAAAGGCATCATTGTGCATTTGTTACTAAAGGAGACTGTCTTAAAAAGCATTACGTGGTTAAAACATTGTCTTCCTATTCTCTATCGATGAAATCATGAAGTCTGTAGGAATGCTGAGTTGTGTTAAGCTGGAAGGTGAAACCGATCCCTTCTGCATACAAGTAATCCTGCTAACAGTGCGGTTGCCATGACAAAAAAACTTCAGATAGAAACTGAGCACTTAAAATGCATTCCTTCTATAAAAACAGGGAAAAAATTATTCTTTATGCTAATAAGAAAATGCAAGCATGGACAGGTTAAACATTGTCACTACCAGCTTTAACTGAAATATTTGAAGTCTGTTAGCCAATTCTCTGTGTAGAATTGCCTAACCTATTTGGTCTCCCAGTAAATGCCTCAAGATAAGATTCTGCCTGAGCTTTAGTTCAAGTGGGTGTGCAAACACATGTTTAGATAAAGCCTCCACTTGGTTGTGAGGGCAGGTGGAACAGTCCCCTGAAATGAAGTTTAAAACCTCCATCGCCCCCACCTTCTCCAGTGCTGTAAAGGGACCTTTGTCCAGAACACACGCTTGCTGTAATTCCACCTTCCTTCCTCGTCAGCTGTGACTTGCCACGCTCTATAATCACCGGATGATTCCTGGCTTTGCAGTAACAAAACACTGCTAAAAGACCAACAAAATTTCAGAAGCATCTAAACCACAAGGAGGCAAAATTGCCCGAGATGTTCAGCCTGCAGTATATAATTGCCTTCGTTATTATCAGGGAGACCTTGTGAATTCTCTCTCATAGCTTCACATGGCTAAGATTATCCAGAAGCACAGACAGTTAATTCCTGTGTGGTATCCATGTGAGTTAACGTGTACACACAGCACCTGTTTAGCTTGGACACCAGTGCACAGCGTTGAGCTGATCCGGTCGTGTTGTACCCAAATCCAAACATGGGCTGAGAAGAAGCTCTGCCCCTTGGCTAACTGACAGCCAAGGTGGTGCTTAGGAACACAAATGCCTTTTTCCAGTGCGCAAATCGGGGAAGGTTTGGTGAAGGTGCTGTCTAAAACAAAAACTATCCTGCTTGGCACTGAAACAGAGAAATATTTCTAAGTAGTATCCAAGGTGTACTGAAGCAAGGGCCAGGATTGCTCTCCAAGTGGCCCCTTAGATAGCCCACGTGTATAAGCTCTGGCTAACATGTGAGGAGAGTTTCCTCTACTGAGTACTTTATAATCAATAATGGTGGTGGGTTTTTTGTTTGTTTTCAAGTTCAGAGACAGCCAGAGCCTCGTCTTCCCTATCAAATACAGAGGACATGATCTATCCCAACGCACGTGCTAACAGCATCACAGCAGGCTACCAGACTCCACCTTACGTTCTAGTTCTCCCTTCCTGAATGATATTTCTTAACTTCACTTTCACTTCACTTGACATTAAATTACATTACGATCATATCACAGACACACATACAAAAACCTATATCCAGGGGGTTGCCCGGATGGTCACTTTCCCAGAAATATTTTTATTATGAATGAGAAATGAAAAAAATGAGGCAAATTTATCAGAGTAATCAATAGAACTTACACGTCAAATCATTATCAGGGATCAGCTTAAATAAATATATGCTATTTGACCCCAAGAAGGGCTCCCATTTATTTCAGAAAGGGTGTTTTCAAATTAAGGAATGCTAGCCTGGGTTTATAGGGTCAGATCCAGAAAATTCTGTGGTTTTTTTTAATTTTTTTGGCTGAGTTGAAGAGCACTTACATCGTTTAAGTATTTGTTCCTGTATCTGGTGAGTGCTAGCGTAATGCTACTGTTTCAACCTCACCAATTAACCAAAACCCCATGACAGTACCGGCTGTTTTAAGGCCGAGAATTAATCAGGGATGTAGATGATTCTGCTGCAGTTTATCTACAGAGACCATACAAAAGCCTGTACCTTTGAGCACATCAGGTATGAAACAAGAAGTAACACCTTTGTTTGCATTTGCAAACATTTTGCCTGTCTGTGTGTTGCCTGAAAAAAGCCTTTTTTCCCTAGCTTTTCCTGAGGGGAGCGTTTCAAAAGCTTGCTCAGACTGTATTTGGCATTTTGTTTCTCCCTTCTCTCAGTTCTAAGGTGTTTCTGCCTCTTTCATGATACATAACTTCTGACAAAAAATAGCCAGGAAAAATATTCCCATACATGTGTCTAGCCTGTACTTTTGTTTTAAGCAGTGATATATACTACTGTTCAGTGCAGATGTTCCCTTTTCCCCCTCTAGTTACCCAATCTGTTAAGACACTAACTTGAAAGTATCTTAAATAACAAGCAGTTGTTGTACCTTCCCAGCCTGGAAAAATACTAAGGTTGAGCGCCATAAGAATAACTAAGGAAATTAAAGAATTATAATTCAGCTTTTATAAAAGCAAGCATGGGTCATTGAGGCTGAAGTGCTTGAAACCTGTGTTACACATTAACAGCCCAGAACAAATAGATATTCCAGGCTGTCAAATAAATATATATTCAGTTGTTTTCTTCTATAAAAGCCTATTCTCAGTGGCTGGAACAGCTGTTTCAAGGCAATTCCATACTTAGATGCATGCCAGCGTATTTCAAATACATTAAGAAAATGGAGAAACTAAAACATAAGCAGTTAGTTAAATTTAACAACGCAAATACTGGGTAAAAGAGAAGCTTAGATGCATTGGTGAGATGTACATGCATAAGAGGAACAAGCTTTTACTTTTATCCTTTTTGATCCCTGCATGAGGCTGTATGACAGAATACAGGAATGTGTGCAGCTGTGAGCTCGCTCTTGCTTAGTGATGAATGGGGCATGTGGACTGAAGAGCACTTTAAGGGAAACAGGGCGTCCTGCCTTAAAATGTAGATAAGCAAAAGTACTTAAGGTACATAACATCTGTAGGTTCCTTGCCTTTCAACATTGACAGTCTGCTTCTGAGTATCCCCAAAGTTACCAGGATGGTAACACCACACACTCGCATTTAGGAGGCATCAGGTTCCTCTCATCTATCGGCTTACTATGGCAGGACTTCTCAAAGACGGTATGGCAAAATAGCACACAAGGGGCAGTGCCCCATTAATTCACAGCCTCAATTACAGCACAACAGCTCTCCCATGCCAACAAGTTCTTACTCAACCATAAAAATCAAAGACCAAAGATATAAGGCTACACATCATGTATTAATGAGGGAAATAAAGAATTACCTCAAAGGCGGGAAGGACTTCCTTACAATAATGCCAAATATTTAAGATATATTTCAGAAAATAGCTGTTAATGATAACACACCAGACCACTCTGCAATTACATACTGATCAGCAGAACAATATTATACCCTTGCAGTGGAAAGGGGACAAGTTTTCCTTTATTGTTTCACAATATGTGAAAGTTATTCAAGAACAATCCAGTAAAGCTGTGAAATTAAACTCATGCAGCTCATTGAGCGCTTAGCTAAAATATATGTAAATTACAAAAGCAGAAATATCTATTGCAAGTACAGTATTTAAGAAATGAATTAAATTCAAGTACGTTTCTAATTCGAACACTTCTGTGCAGCATAAAACTGGCCTTTTTATTTATATTCACGTTGCAACTCAACGTGACTGTGCTTGTTTCTTTAGGACACGACTTACAGGAGAAACAGTCCTTGTTTCAAAGCTGTCGTAACTCGAGACCTCAACGCTGTTATGACTCAAGACCACACTTAACATTAAGTAAAGTAATAACACAGTTCTCCAGCAATAAATAAATAAAAACCAGGGACAAAATAAGGGAAATAAATCGGATCATTCAAATAGCTAAGCTATATGAGTTACAAGATTGCTAATGAAAAACAGCTACTTATATAGGAATAGGGTCTGGTGAAGAGAAAAATTGCACAGTGATATCAGCACTTCAAGACAGCGGATACCACGTGTAAAACCACAGTGGGATTTGTCCACGTGCATTCGGTGAGATCATCTTAGCACTTAAGTTTTGCCAATCTAAGACACTGGGTTACTCCTAGAGGATGAAAACCATGGTCTCCTGACAGAACAGCTCAAGCTCTCTCAGAAACACAGTAAAATTAAAATCAAAGGAGTAAGCTTTGGAAAGCTACAGGAGGCCCAGAAACATCTTTAGGAAGAGCAAGAAGAGATTTCAGGAGCAGCTGTAGGAGAAATTGGGAAGAAGAAATTCAGTCAGGATGTGGCAGGACTAGCAAAGACCACAAAACACTGCTGCTCCCTTAACTGTCCATTTGTACTTACGCCCTTCTCCCCAGGGCTGAGCCGCCACAGCTACAGCTCTCGTACCTGCTGTAGGAGAGCTGAGGGGTAGAGTTGGTCACTCTTAGTGACCAGTCACTTTTGGTGTAGGGGGTAAGAAACAGAGACCCTCTCCTGGTGAATACACAGGTGGCTGCTCTCCATCAGCGGAGCAACACCTCTGCCCGCAGCCAGCTGGGCTTCCTTGAGTCTATCAGTTATTTGCTTCTCACCTTCATAATTTAAAAAAAAAGTCATACCCCCACTTTTCTCAAATCATTGGCAATGAGCAGTCGGTACCGCTTGTGTTTTATTAATTCATGAAGAGCGCAGCCTGAGTCTGTGACGGGGGAGCACACCCTGCTCACACCTACTGGGGGTGCTCGCCTGAGGGGTCAGGCAGAAATTAAGAGCAAAGCTGTCATATCTTTTGCTATGGGACTGCGACTGACAGCGTCACAGCTCTTAGTGGCCCCAGGTGTCCCTCCCGCAGCTGCTAACCGTGGAGACCCATAAAAGGTGAAGGGGGGTTGGGGATATATAAAAATGAGTCCTGATGCGGTGTGAGTAAAGAATGGCAATTCAGGCTTCTCTAGTCCTTTCGCTTGTCCTCCCAACGAGGCTATTGCAGGGGCCTCGGGGCAAAAATGGGGTTTGTAATTACCTATTTATATTTGACTTCCGTGGATCATGGTTGTAGCTGTTTCTGAACAAAAAGGAGTGGTTTGCATTCTCATTATGCTTCGCTGATTTTGCCCAACAGGATTATTTTTGTAACCTGTTTAAAAATTGTGTTGTAAAAGCAGGATTTTAAAAGTGTTTTTATGCACTAATCTCTGAGGCTGGCTTCTGTCTCTCTCCAGGAGTTAAATTGAATGTATTTCATTATGTAAAAAGAAGCTTAATTTTAAATGCTGAAATAAACAATCAACACCCCTCCCACATTCCTAGATTATAACAATAGTGCCCTATTTACAGAGAAGGTTTTAAAGAAGACTGAACTATTTTCTCAGGTGAGGTGTTAAGAAATGCTAGACTTAAAAGAAATGATAGACTTTAAGGTATAAAAGTGGTATTTTTTCCAATAAGAGACTAATAATCTGTATTAAAATCTGCTATTTTCTAGACCATTCTTTTTCTACAGTGGTGTGAAATGCAAACATACAAATGTTACATGATATGTTATCTGATGGGCAGTAATTGTCAGTAACCTTGAAACTAACACAGCGTTTTCCTGGAATGTCATCTCTGCTATAATTGATGATGTTCTTTTAAGACATCCTCACTTTTTTCATTCCTTTTAGGGCAATGCAAATTCCTGAAGCTGAAGGAAAAGGTGAAATTCTACCTCCAACTATACAAAAAATAATAAAAGGGTACAACAAGTATCTACGTCCATTTTTTGATAGTAAGTAGAAAAGCTGTTTTAGTAAGACTGAGCCATAACATAATGCAGTGTCTGAAACTCAGCAATGAAAGCAAATGTTTTTTCGCTGTACTTTTTTTCTCTGATGTTTGACAGTGACTGATCTGATTATACATGATGTACTATGATATAATAAGATATAGCATAATAGCTTTCGTGGCCCAAGGTGAAGCTTATATCTTCCAGGCATTCACAAGCAAAACTTCCAGACTCTGTTAGAAACTTGGCTATTGATGTGTCTTCAGTGAAATAAACTGTAATACCTTACCTATTTAAAAGCATAGTTTCCCCTAATTTCCTAAATAATAACCCTAAAAATTTTGGTTAAAAATAAGAAAGCTTTATATATCAAACTGTTCATAAAAGCACAGGCAAATCTTGTTACTATACCAAGGATTATGTCCATCTACTATAAGACTGCAAGAGAATTACTTAATAAATGCTTCTTCCCTCGGGTCTTAAAGGTCACTGAACTGGCTCACTGCAGAACTGTGAGAGGAAAATGAATCGAAAATGTCAGTTCCCTGTGCCGCAGTCACCGGGTTGGAAGACCCACATAGTCTGCTGCACCAAGGCCGATGCTACTGCCCTGCAGTGCAGCCAGCGTCGGGCACCTGAAATCTCAGTGACAAACATCTTCCTTGCTTGAGTCAGGCTATCGCCTGTGTTGGAAATACTGAAGAGTTACGAGGCGGGGTGAAGATCTCTGCCTGGGGTAACTGCAGAACTCTGAAAAAGAAAATATCCTGCGTGGTGAAAAGGTGCTGAGCGCCATTTGTCTGTCAGAAAATAAACTTACAGGGTGAATGCTAGGCAATAGCTCTTAAGTTAGATATTCAGAAATGGGTTTCAGATGAAGACTTTTATATCCATTTATATACTGCTTAAAAATGATTGACTAAACAGTGTCTCAGACCATACTGTTACCTTTTGCCATCCAAATACCTGGTGAGACTATCAGCCTGTTCAATAAGGATGCTCTGCATCATGTGCTATTTCTGAATGAATTTCATAAAAATATTAAGATAAATTGGTATTTCAAGTTTAAGAGAAAAGGAGAATATCTATTTCCTCTGTTTGGTGTCAATGTAATTGTCTCAGCTGCTGATACAACTGCTTTAAAGTATTGACAGCGTCTAAGAAGATTATCAGCAAAATAAAAGTAATGCTAATAAGTGAACTAATGCCTTCTCATTGGAGATGATGGATATTGGAAAAATATATTAATGGCCAATGAACATATAGTTATTTAATTCATTACTTCATGGTAATGAAGTACATACATTGGTGCTGCCCTGATGGATGTGCTTTGGTAGGCAGCAAATAGAATTCCATTGCAAAATCCTATGATAGTAGCTAAGACCAGTAGTAGAGCACTTTTGAGTTACGAATCTCCCTTTTCTAATGATGTGAGACAATTTTTTTTCTCTCAGGTGTTGTAATGCAGCAAGGCTATAGCTCTTTTTTGGCTAGGGAATTTTGTTCAGAGGGATGCTAAGGACTTTCTGTGTTTGCACGGAAATCCCAGAGGAGCTAAAGCACAGATCGAGTCTATGCCGTACATAGAACCAGTCTAGCAGTTCCAGACAGTGCCAGCATCGCTGTGTATGCTCGCCATGGCTCCGACATGCAAACACTTGTGTCTCAGTAGTCTCTGATGGACATATAGTAGCCCTACTGCTGAAGGAACGGGATGAGACTCTGAAAAATACATATTATTGATGCCATTTCTGAATGCAGAGTTGGTGGTTTTGTGATTTTTTTTTTTATATAGGAATAATTTAGGTTAGGATGACCCAGGAACGTTCATCCCTGTTTTTGGACCTGTAGCTTTTTGCAATATTATTTGGGATCATTTTCCATGTGATAGAGGCATGTATGCTCAGGGTGGGGTATCTGCCCAGTCCTGACCCCTCTTTGTTACTGGCAAGGTGAGCTGCAGCTTGGATGAATTTCAGGTCCAGGTGAAGCTATTGGTCTTCTCAGAAGCAGAGCTGGTAAACCACCTAAATCCTCAGCTTAACAAATCAGTGGATTATACTGATCTGTGTAACCACAGCTATCCAAGCATTGTTCTGTGTAATATTTTCCTTATTTCTATGGATATTACCTGCCTGCAGTTGGTGTACCTTGTATCTGTTCTTCGTGAGAAAGATTTCAATATAAGTGGCTTTACTCAGAATTATATCAATGGCTACAGCACACCTGCTAAATTGTTGATGAAGCCAGAGTATCAATGTAGTCATCTGTATCTCTTCTGTGACTTTTTTTTACCCCCCTTATCCTCTCAGATCCTTAACTTCTTTGGTGTCATATTTGCATGTTAATAGTAAGAGGCTGACCAATCAAAAATGGATTGTAAGATCAAAGTGCTGGTTAGACTTGAGTATGCTAATGAACAAATGCATGATAAAAACATAAACCGGGGTGTTCTGGTACTGGTGGGGATTATAAGCTACTATAAAAGCCTGCGCAATTCCAGTTGTGTCAACCTAGCAGTGCTGATTTACTCTGAGAAGGAAGCTTGTATTTCTAGAAAGAAGAACAGAGAAGGATGTGCACGCATATTAACCCCAAGATCTGTGTTTGCTGTCTGAGGTGCATGAAAGGATTTGCATAAAACAGGAACCTAGTATTTGTATGTTGGTAGACAGAAATAGCAAAAAATAATATCCTAAAGTCAGCCTCTTTAAGACACTTGGCTCCCTTTTTTTCTGGTCAAGATTCCTTTGCTTTCAAAAGTGTGCATATTTCTGTTTATTTGTGTGGTCAGTTAGATATGTACTCATAAATATACATGAAGAAATTTGTCATAAAACTAGATAGTATTACTTGTTGGCATCTACAGTGCTTTGAGCTTCATGTTAGCTAGTCATAACAGAACACTGAAATGTGTTTCTTATCAAGTGGGAGAGGGCCAGAGGTTAGCTTGAATTTTAGAATAACGTAATTTAAAGTCATTTCAATGTTATTTGTCCTTGACATTTTTCTTCAGGCAGGAAGTGGGGATTTTTGAAGTGATGCTTGCTGCCAAGATAGAATCATACTCTTACAAAAATCAGTGATGCTGAATTTCTAAATATTTAGCAAAATGGTTTTTTAGCCCTGAAAAGAAAGCATTAGGTATAAACAAATGATCATAAAATGAAGGTTCCTTTTTCCTAAAGCCAGGAGAAACAGAAACATTTACTAGTCAAGGAAATTTTATAGCAGCTTATATGTTCTTAGTTTAATAAGACCCCCATTTGCCTATTTGTGTTTGGTCCTTGTGCTGGGACTGGCAGATGACTGGAAATTACCTAAGTGGATACAACTCAGCTAGTGTCATTAACGAGAGGATTATGAAGATATTCTTCATTTGAATCCAGTGACTGTGCCTAACAACATAAAAATTGTTTTCTCTCCTTGCATGGATTGGAACTAAGAGATTTTTAGATTTTTAAGTCTAGATGAATCTCACCTTATTTTAATCATCTCCTCCCCCACAGGTCACCCCTCCAGACCCTTGCTAACCGAACGCTGCCATTTGTGCCTGATGCAGACTGTCATTCCCATCTCTAGACATCTAAATTAGGTGCCTAAAATTAGATTAGAAGAAGCCAGGCTTGATATGTCAAAGGTTTGCAGACAAGTAAAATTGACTGAGCGTTTTGTTTGTCCCTGGTGGGTGGCACACACCAGTTACCAAAGTATGAGGGTACTTTTACACAGTGTTTAGTACAGAGGAATCCCAGCTGGACTGCTTATGTGGCTCTGCCCTCATCTGAATGTTACTGTTAGGAACGTT
The DNA here is from genome assembly GCA_013397275.1 of Burhinus bistriatus. Classification (NCBI taxonomy): domain Eukaryota; kingdom Metazoa; phylum Chordata; class Aves; order Charadriiformes; family Burhinidae; genus Burhinus; species Burhinus bistriatus. The sequence continues at coordinate 825,132 of VYXH01002335.1, read as the reverse complement.
CTCTTTCCTTAATGGTAGCATTTTAATGTTCCTCTTTGAGCCGGTTCATCAATCAAGTCTTAATAAACTGAACAGATAGGCCTGGGAAGTTCCATTAATGAATTAAAAAAGTACGTAATCTAGAATGATTTTAGCCATTCTTTGGACTGGAATATGAAATGCTCCTATACTAGTGTTAGCAGATAGTATCCCATGACATAATAATATCCATCCTAGGCTTTTAGATAGATGTGAAAGTCTTTTATAGAAAAGCTGACATAAGGAACTTAAAAACGCAGTTATTTCCCTTAAATGTGCTACATAACCCTGACACTCTATCGCAGCAATACAAGCTGATTTCAACATCAGGTTTTCTGCTGAAACTGTGTAGATTTTATAACTTTAGGTGCTATGCCAAACCTCTCTGAATTAATGAGCAATTCCTGCTGACTTTGGTGAGCCTTGGATCAGGCTCATAGAGTTGTTAAGGTATGCATAAAATCTTGTAAATAATTTTATACAAATAGATTTTGTTCTGTGATTGAATGTGATAATTTAAGTGTTCTAATTAAAAAGAGAGAGATTAGGAAAAGGTCACAGCTAAGTATATTTGAATATGGAAACTGCTTTCGAGTGGCATAGAAAAGTGTCATGCTTAAATCAGTTATTCTAAACCACATTTAAAAGATTATTTTCCTTAGCTTTGTAGCGAGTAATACATTTCATGGTTTAAATTCAAGAAAGCGAAATAAATCTTTGAGTCCGACCTTCTGCGTAAGACCAGTCATCATATTTTTCTCCCAAAGGTTGTTTATATTAAGTTCTATGAGTTTAATTAGATGAATGCATTTTAGTCCTCAGAAGTTTACAGTTTACCCCAAAAGAGATTAGGAGATATTAGGATGTCAGCAATGTCTAAGACCCTTTGATTTTAGTGAGACAAGCTCACAGGATACATGAGAAGGAAGTACCAAATAATTGTCATCTAAAGACTATTTTATGAACCAATTAATCAATGTCTAATCCTTCAGAGAAAGGCAAAAAGCCTAGAATATGTATGGCCAATTGTATATTGGAGAAAAAAAAAATCTTTTGAATCCCTACTGAATCCTTAAAATTGTGATTTATTAAATCAATGACTTGCTGAAAAACTGTAAACTTCAGCATACAGATGGTAATGTAGATTTTCCTTCCTCTCCTGTGGAAATAAGAGACACTATGAGACTTTCATTGCCACCAAACCCAGGTTCCTGCATGCAGGACGGTTTGGGTTTGGGTTTTGGCTTGTTCCCCCCCACCCCAGATGCTGAATTCAAGAGACTCTAAATAAGGAATGAAGATTAAGTTCAGTTAGAAAATAGTAAGTTTATTTGAAGTTTCATGTTTTCTCTAGCTTCCATAAACCGGGATCTTGCTTTGCTTTGTCAGAGGACGTGTACAGCTTAGTACTGGATACCTTTTCTGTGCACTTACTGACATTAGGCCAGTCACCTCCCCATCTTCTCTTTGAGGAGCTGAGTAAATGCTATTCCTTAATTGTCATGTTACAAGCTTTGCTATTAAGCTTCTGGAGTTTTTGTCTTCTGGAATATTTCTCTCTCTCAATTGAACTCTGTCTGCTGTTTGCACTTTTTTTTTTTTGAATGTGGAAAACAAATCTTGTCACAGTAATCTAATAACAGTCTTGCCAGTACAGTCTAGATTGCAAGATAACTTAATTCTGTGTATTGCTCCCCATTGCAATATTGCTTCTGCCAAAGCATAATATGGAAAGGTCATGCTGAAATGATCTGTGACAACCTCTAAATCCTTCTCAAAGGCAGTGCTTGCCAAGATAGTTTCCTATCCTGTACATGCTGCCTGCATTATTTGTCCCCACATTAATTGCCTGCATTTGGCTGTGTTAAAATACGGCTTTTTGACAAATGATTTAACAAGCTGTTATTATTACTCTCCCTGAAAATTTTTGCCTTGTCCACAAACTGTACTGGCAAAGCTACATCACTGTCTAAAGATCATTGATGCGAACAAATAGAATTGAAGCTGATTCCTGCAAGAAATGGATCTGTTCTCTGCTGTCCTTGTATCAACAATTACAGCTGAGATCTGTCAGAAGGCCTGTCTTAATCTGTCCAGTCTCTTCATGTAACGTATGTTTGTCAAAAAATATAACTTCTGGTGGGAAGTGAAACGCACCGAAAAAATCCAAGTGTAATGTATCGCTTTATCTAAAAGTCCCGTAACACTCTAAACAAAAGCAAAGCTGGCAATCTGGCAGACAAAAACAGTTTCTCATGAAACTATAATAAATCGGGCTAGTTATACTTTCCCTTCTAATTCTCTATTAGAGCAGCACAGTATTTTATCCAGTACTGCTGCAAGGATGGGGTGGTCTTTCAAAAAGCCATCCCTTTTAGGATATTTCTGAATGTCAGAATTGTTTTAAGGTTTCTTAAGGCAAATGAAGAAGAGCTTGTACTAGCAGCTCAGTTCATGGTAGCGCTGACTGCTCTAAGGAGCAGGTCTTCAGAGTGACAAATACGTGTGAGACTCGGTGGTGGTTTACTTTGTTGGCACAAAGTGTAACAGACTGTGATCATTGCAGTGGTCCAAACGTAATTTTGAAGTATGCTAGCTGCCACTCTTCTGGCCGCTTTCCCATATGGGATTACTGTGAATGCCTGTAAAGTGCATAAAGTAACAGTTTCTGTACATAAATTTCAGTAAAAGTTAAAATGTATGTTAGTTAGATTGTGCACCCATTGCTGTATGAGGCTCACCCTGTGGCGTGTCTTTGCCGTGTCTTGAAGATGCTCTTCACTAATGCAGCACAGACTGCCTTTAGTTTTCTTCTGAAGATTGGTAGCTTTCTTCTGAAGTTGTCATTATACATACAATTCCTGCCAAACATATGGAAATGTAGGAACTGGCTGCCTCATCTGGTCTACTGCCCTGTTTTTGACACTGTCAGCCAGAGACCTTTCAGAGGAAGTTCAGGGGAAACCCTGGTGGATAATTATGGGAAGACTCATTCTGTTATTAATACTTTGCTTATTTAGTAAGGCACCATAAATTGTATTTAACCTCACACCAAAAAAGAAATTAACATTTAACTCTTAGTATTGTTCTGGTTTAATTAACTGTTAAAGCAAAGCTATTCTCAGCAGCTTGTATTGTGTTAATAAAGACCCCTTCCATAATTGGGGTGGGGTGGGGTTTTTTGTGTTTGTTTGTTTCCCCCCCTGCTCAACTCCTCCCTGGCATGTTGCTGTCTCTGAGGGGATGGAATTTTCTGCTGAGTTTTCCCGAGCGCTTGGCTCGGCAGGCTGGCTGCACAGCACAAGCATTTGGGCCACAAGGACTGTCAGGGCTAGCAGAGCAGGGTGGTTTTGTCCTTAGCACCCGAACTGCCAGGCAGGTCCGTGCTAGGTCAATCAGTTTGAGCTTGAAGTACCTCTTAACCTAAGCTAGATGTCTTTCGGTGGTTGGGAGTCACCCAACGCTACAATTCTGCTGTGTTACTCAATAATATTTTGGAAAATACTGCAACAGGAAAGAAAGAAGGAAGAGATGTACAAAGTCCTGTTTCCATGATTCCACAAAAATTAAACCTATTTTAATGTCAGTAATCATTCTGGAAAGTCAGCTTTTCCTCTCAGACGTGTAACAATAGCACTGATTATCCTGAAATGCTGCTAATGAACATTTCCCCTAATCTGTATCACCTTAACTAGGCAAGGATCAGGTGTTGTTCCTACCCATAACATATGACGTAATAGGAAAGAGTGTAATTATTCCCAGCCACAATTCCCACATAGCCAGCTGAACACTGCATTGTCATCTCCTTAGAATGGTCCATTGTTAAGCATATGCCTTGCATGATGAGATTCCTCCCAAATTGTTGTGCGACAGTTGGCAAGAATATGCTCTGTTACAGCCACACATGGGAATCTGTAGGAAGACTTTAAAAAAAAATATGTCAGAAAATGGATTATAAATTGCACTTATTTTTAAGTTTAATGATTTTGATGGTGTGACATCTTTTGAGGCTGGCAATATTGTACCTGTAGTAATGATAGAGTACAATGGTAAACCGAAGTATCAATTGACTCTGCTGCTCTTGCACCCTGGAAAGTTGGGCTGAGTTTCCTGGAGGGTCAGGTTTTTAACCCTGGAGGGACAAAACATAAATGTATTCTTGGAGTATCAAAACCTGAAAAGAATGGAAAGAAGCAGAAGAACAAACTGTCAATGGTCTGAGAACTTTTCAGTCAAGTAATTTTGTTCCAAAGTTAACTTCCAAAGTCTTCTTCCAATAGATGAACAGTTTCTTCTAATCCCTATGTACAATTTATAGTATGTAATAAACACATAGATTACCATCAGGGGATGCTGCAAGCCTACAGTCCTGCTTTAAGCTGGAGCTTTATGTTTGAACTTTCAGCTGAGAACAAAGCATTTATAGATTCTTTCAGGAGTGCCAGATGTTTAACAAATTTATTTGCATTACAAATGGAAATTATTTTGGAAAAAAACCCAAACCCAACCACCTAATAAACTTACACCTCTTGGAATGGCACACTTTTTCTTTACTGTTACTCAGTGGGGTGGAGTTGGACCCCATCTTCCTCTAGATGCCATTCGGGGGCATGTAAGAGCTATGTCCGTACTGCATTGCCAGGATCCAGAGGGGGCTTCCGCAGTGTGCCTGTGGAACCATCAGCCACCGAGATCTTATCTACAGTATTTCTGCACTTCTCAGTACTGCGTTCTCTGCTTCTCAATTACTTGGAAAGATGCATGTATTTAATATGAATTCCCTTGTACATGTACTCTGTTAATTATTCTGCACATATTCAACCAGGAATAATGTCATGTTCCTGTGAAAGCTCTGCACAAGTTCTGCATTTTTAAATGCACAGCTGGTGATCTTCCTTCTGACAGCGTGAAGTGCACATTCACAAGGAAATGAGTGTGAGCATACTAACATTGCAATGACATCATGGCAGCTCCTTAGGTAAGGTGTTTAGTCACAATGAATAAACCTTCAGCTGATATTAAAAGGAGAATGAAATGACTGGCTTTCCTTTATAAATGCAAGTATTTAAATTACAAGTTAGCTGCTAATGGTCAAGAGCAAGACGTTCAAATGCAATGACACAACACAGACAATATATTCTTAAATAGGCAGTAAATAAAGTTGCTCAGATATCCCATCTGGATATTAACCGTGTGACATTGACAGGAACAACTCCTTAGTTTGCTAACATCTGATGGACCAGATGTTGCAACTGGAAGAATTCTTTCCACCGCTCTGCACCTCAGAGCAGAAGGGTGTGATGTACCATGGGGATTGTTCCTTCCTCACCTTGTTGTGCAACGTTTTCCCCAGCACTTTTTTCTGGAAAAGAAAAAATCACATAAAATGGGACATACTTAGGAAATAAAGCATATTTGTTAAAACCAAGATTTAGAAGTATTGTATTTTAGTTATGAAATTGTTAAAATTCCTTCATAATCTAAGTCTGAAGAATATTTCTCTTTAAAAAAGCTACTGAACATTTAGAAAATAATGGATCGTATTGTGGAAGATTTTGTAGCCAGTTCTCCTGAACACTGAGTGTTAAAGAACTGCGTGCTAGATTTTGACTTTCTCTTTTTTTGCAGATGGTCCTGTGTCAGTCGGAATGAGTCTGGATATTGCAAGCATTGATACAATATCAGAAATAAATATGGTATTGTCGCTTTTGCAATCTTTTTTGATTTGCTTGTTGATAAGCTATAGTCCTGTGTTTACAGCTGCTTGTAATGAGACTTTGAGGCTTTTCTCCTTGTGCACGCAACGTGTGTTAGGAGAAGGAATTTTATTTTTCACTACAGATAGTGGTTATAGCACTATAATAAGTATAGAAATGCAGATGCAAATCACACCTCTCATAGATACAAACAGAAATTTGCTAGTGAGTTTTAATCTTAATGAAAGGCATGTAGAGCAGTATTTATTGTCCAGATGAAATGTCTCAATCTTTATGCTTTTCAGAAAATTAAAGATATATTCATGTGACTTGGAAGCCACTCCCTTTTCTTGTGATTAGACACAGCTGAACTCACATTGTTTTTCTCTTTTACTGTTACTGTCACACATTAATTTATTCCAGCTGTTTTTCATTACATTTGTATCATTTTTTTTTTTTGAACAAACTATGAAATGGAGTATGCCTTTCTAATTCAAGATGCAATGTTAGTACATAGAAATAAAAGGCAAATTTCATTAATCAAATAGTCAATATTAGAAAATATTTTTTTGGTGTGTGTATATATATATAAAAGTGTGTACACATATAAATATATATAAAAAATAAAAGTGTATCTATATATAAGTACCTTACCATTTCATTACTCAGGCTTCCACAGAAGTTGAATATTAGAATCCCTCTGTACTTAGTAAGTATTAGTATTTAGAAAGGGGGAAGTAAGGTCAGACCTTAAGATGAATTTATCATCCTGATAAAAAAGCACCATAAAATCAAAGGTTGATTATAAAGGTGCTAAGAAATAGCATGACTTTAATGTAAGACTGCCAGGCATATTTGATTTGAAAGTGAACTGGGCTGAGAGCTATATTCAAGGTCTTGAGAAATTGAGCACCACTGGTTCCCTTGTGATGCTGAAAGGATAAATTGTGTTAAAAGATGATGATTCCTTCCTATTTACTAACTTCTTTTGTCCTTTGATCCATGTGAATTTATACAACTTTTTCCAGCGTTTTCTTAAAAAATGCATTATTTAGTAGTTTATGTGAACCAAATGGTGTTTGCAATCACTTATATAAATCATTCTAAAATTTAAAGATTTATGGAGCCAGATTATCTGCTTACAAAACTCTGTTGACTTCAGCTGATTTATAGGCCCAGACTTCAGCCATCAGCTTTTACTGTAAAATTCCAATGATTGTAAGAACAAAATCTACTCAAGATAATATTTCTTGATGATGTCAACCTCACATCAAGTCCTGGAAAATTTGGCAGTACAAGAGCCAGTAAAACTGCTCTGGGAGTGCCAGCATTTAAGAATGGGACATGGAGTCACAGGCTATTTTGTGCCCAACAGCTGTTTCCATATACTTTTGTAAAACAAAATATAATACAGGCTTGCTCGGTATGATAATTTTGTTTTTTCTTTCAGGACTACACGGCTACCATATTTCTAAGGCAGCGATGGACTGATGAGAGACTTTGTTTTGATGGTAATAAGAGTTTAAGCTTAGATGGTCGGCTTGTGGAAATGCTTTGGGTACCGGATACCTTCATAGTTGATTCCAAAAAGTCTTTTCTTCATGATATCACTGTGGAGAATCGTCTTATAAGAATATACCCCAATGGAACAGTCTTGTATGCTCTACGGTAGGTATATACTACGTACCAGCCTTCAAACTTTCCAGGTTACCATAACTTTATGCTGAAGAAGCTGATCTGTTTGTAAAAGTAGAATATGCATGGTCTTGTAGTTTTATGAATATGTAATATTATTGACCTATATGATTAAATTCTTAACTTTAATAATACGTCTCTTTTTCTTCCCTAAATAAACCCTTTTGCTTTCATGTAGGTCAAATACAGGAATTGTGTTTTGCCATTCCAGTTGTTTTGCAATGAAGTCATCACCGAGGAAAGCAAGCTGTGATGATTGATTTGCATTATTTATTATTATCCTTTACAACAGATTTTGATAAATATAACAGAATTGTAAAATATATTGCAAAATATCAACAAAGGAAAATGCAGGCTGTGAGTGAGAAGGGAGCAAGGGGCGGCCCCTTTAGACGACCACTAAACTCAGCTATTCAGGAGTGGTTTCCAGTTTGGGATGCTATTACTTTTCCACATTAAATAACAGCAAATACTAGGGTTTTTTTCCTCATAGTATATATTTGCCTGCAAATATTAGTTCAAGAAAGGTACATGGCTTATTTTTATTTTCACTGATGAACAATTTTATGCCACTAATAATCAGCGATACTTTTTTTTTTTTTCCCCTTCAAGGATCACCACGACTGTTGCGTGCAGCATGGATCTGACCAAATATCCGATGGATAAGCAGACATGTACTTTGCAACTGGAAAGCTGTAAGATACTTGATCCTTATTATTTTTATACAGTTAGAAAAATATTGGTGATCTTTTCCAAGGGCTACTGGATATTACTGGGCTGGAATTTTCAAAGCAGCCAAGGGACAGTATGTGACCAGTCCCTGTTGAATTGCAATAGTGTCTGTATACAAAGATAAATGCATGAGGCTTCACTGAAAATAGCCTGTCAGCCCTGAAACGCTGCCATGCTATTAATGATTAAACAAAATCTCAGGAGATTATCATAGGTCTGGTTTTGCAGCACATCCTGCAGTTGTTCTGTTGGTCTTCAGGGGGAGTTCTGTGAGCAGACATTTTCCAGCACAGCCGAGAAAATATTTTAATTTTTTTTTTCCCCTCTTTCAGGTAGTATGTGTTTTTTATCCCCCTGAGGCACAATTCCTTTAGGAAAGAAAGAAATTAGAATAAGGCTTATTTGTGAGGCATAGAGTTAATATTTAATTAATTTACTGTCTTCATACTGAAAAAAAGGTAATTGTTTAGACAGTTCTGTTCTGAGGTGGATATATACAGATCCTTCTATGATTTATTTAGTTGTTTCTGTGCCAGTGCCCTGGGAAAAGATGTCATCAATTGATGGACCAAGACTAAATATACCTATAGACGTTCTCATTTTATCAATCAATGTCCTCATAATTTCCATTAAAATATGTTCTCGACTACTTTGTAGACATGGTTGCTTTGCGAATACCCAAATGTGCATGTTTATAGTTAATTTTTTGCTAATATTCATATGATAAGACTCTTATCAAAGTGTTTTTGCATGGCTAATGTAAAAGGATACCAAATCTTGTAGGATGAAAATATACATTCAGATATATGTTAATACAGGTTTTTCAATACTTGTCAAGTTTTATTTTTTACCATTTCAGACATGTGTGTTCTTTATCTCCCATTGGTAATGACCAATTAGGAGATTGCTGCAAAGTTTCGTTTTAGACAGAACCATAAAGGGAATTGGCCCTCACAACTTTCTCACACAGGAGTCCCTCTAAAATCAGCAGTTTTATAGGATCTGTTTAACAAATAGTGATTTGAATTAGAATCTGGATTTCTCTCTCATTTATTTTCCTTTGGAAGAGCATATTAGTAAGTCAACGCATATGGATTTATATCAGCAGCATTGCCTAATGAGTCATTTAATATTTTCTGTAGTTCCATAACGAAATATATTTCCCACAGGAACTTAAATCTATTTGACAGGATTAAAAAAAGGAGAATTCCCTATATAATTAAAAATAAGCATTTTTCAGAATGATTCCATCTGTTTTTTCAACAACACACAAATGTCTCCCATCCAAGGGGAAAACATAGTAATGTCCTTGCAAATGCTCCCGTGACATTGGTGTTTAGTTTTAAGGAAAACAGCTAGAAACAATAAATGCAAAAGGAAGGAGTGTGCGCTTAGCTGTGGCCCTTTTTCTTCAGTGCACTGTAATACTTTCTTTTGGGTATGCTGGAAATGGTGTCTGCCCCCTCATCAGATAAACTATGTGAATTTATAGATGAATAATATCATCCCAGAATACTGCTTTCACAAACCATTAGCTGGAATTAAGAATCGTGACTGCAAGCATACATACACATCCACACAAATACTGGCATTTATAAGTAAAATGTAAATATATATAGTAAATATTTGAGCTGACACAAAGTGTTAAGCCCTTTATAAAAGTGGTAATTAATGTAAAGACAAACATGCCATGGTTTTACACAATAAAGCATCCCGAGTGGCCTTGACAATGTGCTATTCTGCTATTAGTTCATAACCGTAATTGACGTGTACTTTCTACACAGCAAAATACATTTCAGCAACAATGTCTATTGTTTTTTTCCCTATTACTGCAGCGCTTTAGAAGGTGGTACAGGCATATGTTAGGAGACAGAGAGATGCCACTCTGAGTCTCTGTTGATATGGCAGATGTGACATTTGGGGACTTGGAGGACTCCTGTCTCGGTTGGTGCTGTTGGGGGGGTTCATGCTCTCTGCCATGTGGCAGGAAACCACCGTTCATTCACACCAGGCTGAGGGCTTTTTTCCTCTTTTCTGTCCCCCTAGGCCTCCAGTCCAAATACATATTCATGTTTTGGGCCCATCTCTGAAAATTTATTTCCTTCTTGAACTTGTCCTTTAGCATTTATTCAGTGAAGAGCCACGTGAAGGCACTTAACTTGTGCTTGACAATCAGGGGAAATTAAATTTAGCAACAGAAAGGTAAAGAAACTCATTTGTATTAGGCATTGCAAATGTTTAATCCCAAATTTACTGTTTCTGTAGTTAACCCTGTTGACATACTGCTCATACTGTATCAATGAAGTACAGGAATGAGATATTTTGGGCTTGAAGAAGTAGAATGAAAACTCAGTGTCATGTAAAGAGAGCAGAGATTACTTGTAGAAGCCAAAAAACATGGCTTAAGGATTTTGTCTATAAACTTTTTAAACATTTTATAATTAGTAAAATATTAATTCCCTAAATAAAGAATAACTCTGCACAGAGGGAGCGCTGTGCTATTTAACTTTACCGAGTATTGGGAAGACTCTCCTCATGAAAATTCTTCACAAATAAGAGTTTTGGAATTAGTATTTTCAAAGAATTTTCAGAGGAAGGATCACCAAAACCTACTAATTTTTCAGCTAATGAAAATACTTTGGAGCAAAAATGGTTCTATTAAAGCCCAACAACCTCCCTTTGGAGATATGCCTGTTGTCACCCATCCGGGCATCAGGAATTTCTCCCATCTCACAAAACTTGGAAGACGCAATATCTTGTAAAAAATAAATAAGAATTTACTGTGATCTCTCTAGTTCTTTGGACTTTATTTAAATATCTGCAGTTCATTTATACTGAAGGAAAGTAAAATGAATCCATACCTGGAGTCATGCATAGAAAATGCTTCTATGAACCTCTTTGTTTTGACTAAGGACAATGCAATCATTTGTTTATAGCAAATGTTAGTTTTATTTTTCATCTCCCAAATCTGGGAAACTTCCCAGCATGTGGTTTTAGGGAATCAAGAACATAGCTTGGACGCACATGCTTTTGGCTTAGTCTTTTGACACAGCAATATTTTGGCTTTAATTGCTATAAATGCGATAATGTGAGCAGAGATTCCCGATCGTGATACCTTTTCAGAAAACTGCCAGTGATAATGGAAACACAATTTACATTTAAAGAATGGCCAGGGAAAGAATTTCCAGATTAAATTGTCATTTTAATTGGTAACCAGCACAGTGTTTCCTTGAAATTTCTGAACTCTTGTTTTTCCTACATTAAATGGCTGTAGGAAATCAATTCTTTTTTGTCATTGCAAGAACCAAAGCCATTAACTTAAAAATATTAAAATGCTCTTTTTTATTTTAATGCATGCCTTTTTCTTTGATTCTAGAGCTTTGTTCTTTTTGCAGCGTATACCCTTGTGCAATGTATTGCATTATTGTCTCACACTGTAATTTAGTTACAATTGACTGGAGTCTAAAAATAGTCATCTGCTCATGTTTCTGTCCCCTAAGCTTAGCTATTAACTTGCACAATATAAGTCTGTCAAATACACAAATGATTGATCTAAGTATGCAAAGGAAAAGATGTTCAAATGCTCCCTGTTAACATGTAAATTACATTAACATAATCTTGAATTAATCATATACACTAGTCTGAAAATTGCCTGCCTTTTAATATAATGGGAAAAAAGCTACAGAGGTATTTTAGCTGTGATTGTGCTGCATATTGACAAGCGCGTGCAAAATACGGTTGCCTTCTCATAGATGATTCGTGTCCCGTCTCAGCTCCTAATTACTACTTGAAGGTTAAGAGCAAATCTCCTGGGGCCCCTGAAGCATGCCATGCTGTTGAACCTGTGGAAACATCAGCATCTAAGCTGGTGTCCTTGGGAAGCATCCAAGCTCCTAAGCCAAAATGTCGTCCCAAGCGATGACCCGGGGCCGGCTCGGAGCACAGCGCTGGCGCACGGCAGCCCTCCTGCTCTCCTCACCCCTTCCTTTCTACGGGAATGAGGACCAAATGCACTGCGTCGAGAAACAGCAGCCTGAGACGCAACAAAGGGCACACTTGACGTTTAATCCAATTGCAGGCAGTGCTGTGATTCACGAGAACTGTATTTATTTAAAGCTTAATAGCTTTTGCCTTTAGAATACCATGTGGTACTAATTTCTTTTATTAGTTTGTCATCTATGCTAGAATAAAAGATACAAAAAAGACCACCTCCAAAAAAGTCAGCTTTTAAATGGTAAGACTTTGCGTGTTATTGGGAGTTTTGTTGCAAACAGGCATTACGTTCTGCCAAAACCCGTCATTGTTTATGTCTAATTGTACTTTCAGACAGACAAATAAGAAACAGCTGAACCATAAGTGGGCTCAACACCAATTAATTATTGTGTAAAATAAACACTTTTGTTGGCTTGTGTATCACTACAGGGGGTTATAACATCAATGATGTCATGTTTTACTGGACTAGAGGAAATGATTCAGTTCGAGGTTTGGACACACTCCGACTGGCACAATATACGGTAGAAGACCACTTTACCTCGGTATCTGAAGCGGTTTATGAGACAGGTAAAACCACCCTTCTAACACTTTCTAGGTACAGTTCGGAATGTGGCTCTGGAAACAGAGCAGCATTAAGGAACTGCTTTCTCTGCACATTGCTTTCTCTTCGGATGACAGTTTTCATTTTCTACTAGATTACATTCTTGAAACCATACATATTTTTCCAGATGTTACCGGCAGAGACCCAGCTAATGTGAAGGTTGAGAGTTTCTGAGCATTTTCTTGGAGGCTACGCATTATCTAAAGAATGATAAACAAGAGATATACTACTTCTTCCACATGATGTCAGGGAGAGCTCTTGTAAAGGAAGAAGAGCCTGTAAGTTGGGTGTTTAAATTGGAGAGACCAGGAACCCTGGGTACTCAGCTCACAACAGTTCCCAGCTTTCCTGGAAATAGCCGCTCTGGCTTTGTTAGGCAAGTCAAAAGCCTCTATTCAGCCATGGAAATTTCTGTGATTATGCTGGGTGCTTTTACAACTGCAAGATGTTGAGTTTCATGGCTAGTGCTTGTCGGAGTCGCTCTTTATCTGGGGCAGCCTCTCTCCTGCCTGGTGGGCAGCAGAGCGCAGATTGCCCAGCCTGAGGTTCCTCTGCCCGGGGAAGGGTTGGAAGCATTTCCACAGACCTGCTCTTCTGCCCATCTTAAGAAACTGCTGTAGAAAGCTTCCTCTAACTGCAGGGCTTAACCTCGGGAACAAGTGCGCTCCTGTTCATTTTCCAGAGATTTCAAAAGGGCTTTCAGAGAGTTCAAGACCTGCCAAACCTGCTTTATGCTCTCTGAGTTACTCTTAGGTTCTTCCTTGCTGTTCTTCACTGCATACTCAGTTTCTCTTCTGCTCAAGTCAACATGCCAACCGAAAGGGTGATCTTGAAATGAAGACACACGCAAGCTTCAAAGCTGTAGTTTTACCAGAGGATATGTTACTAATTCTGAATCACAGAAATACAGTTTCTCTATTCCATTGTTGGGTATTTCTGCTTTAATAATTCAACACAGAGAAACTTTATGATTGAATTTCAGGCTAATTCAGGCTAAAAGTCAAGATTCTCTACATGGATATAAAAGCAGAAATGAAATACGTACTAGCAGGCTCCAGGATCACAAAGTATCTTGCTGCTTACATAAGTGACATCTGCTTGCCTTCCTCCTCTTTACAGCTTCTGGGTAAGCAACATCAGGTTCAATCAAAGGAGAATAATCCTTTACTGCTGTCCTGCCCAGAAGGGTATTGGGGCCTGTTCACCATACAGGGAAGAGGAAGAGGAAACCTGCTTCATTCTTACCACCTACTATCATAAAGCCTGGACTCTAAAGCCAAAAAAAGTTCTATTATTTTTTTACCAAATAGAATAAAACCAATTTCCAACTATAGCTGAACAGGCATGATCAGATGAACTGTGCTCTTCTTTTCAGTAAATGATGCTATCTTCCTTCCTATATGTTGGCAGTAATCATATGTATAAAGTCAAAAGATACTTTTTCTTTTAATTACACATTTTAACACATGCAACTTAACTTGATTAAAATTTCCCACCTGCTTGTCTCTATTCTCCTGTTCAAGAAAGCCACGTTATCAAGTGCTGTGCAGTACTTTCAAAATGAAATCTCATAATCCTCTTAATTTTCTGTTGAGTCATTATGAGTTAGGTGCCCTTTTCTACAGATTTTTTCAGGAACACAGTGCTTACCATAGCCCATATTAAAAGAAAAAAGCAACCAGATTACAGAACTATGTAATCAATTTAGAAATGAAAACCGATGCTTTGCATTTCCTTAATACCATTAATAGATAGCTGAGAGTATTTTATAAACAGCAGTTACATTATAAATAACAGCCATTTATAACAGTTACAATTCACAAGGCTAAAGCTGAAGATACGAGAGAAGAGCTGTGTGTAGTATTTCTTAACACAGCAAAAAAAGCAATCAGGATTTGATACTCTGTGAACTTGAACAGACAGTACAGCTGCTGTGCAAGTGAAATATTGTACAACAATGCGAAACCCAAGTTCACATACAGCCACTGACAGAGCCAAATTTAAAATGTGGTCAGCAAAATTCCCACCTAAGTAACTTCAGTAAATTTAAGAAAAGGACATTGTGGATTAATCTTGTTTATAGAACAGCATGTCTGACATAATAGTAATCACATTATTGTAATCACATAATAGTAAGTCACTTTGAATAATGTTAGCTAGACTGCTGGCTAAGGTTTGGTGTTGATTTTGTTTTGGTACAGACCAATTTCATTTTGGACATACGAAAATAAATTGCTAGAACCACTTCCTACGTGTCTTTTAACTATAGTCCTTATTCTGCATACACTGATACACTTTTGAACCCCAAACCAGTGTATATGCATCAGGGGCTGTTGGGGCTTTATTTTAGCTCTCTAGCCAACACCACCTGCATTCTCAGAGTAATAAATAGTGATATGAAAAGCTTGCATTTCTTATTGGAAAAATATAAAAGCAACAAAGGACTGTTACAGTCTAGCTTTTTGTGTAAATAATCATAGAAATAAGGCTGGAATACACTTTAAGAATTCATTTAATCTATTCTCATGTTGCAAACAAGGTCCTCTATATCTGCAGCCTACTTCCTGACAGATGTTTCTAGGAGTAAGTTAGACAAACCTCCGAAGTATCTGCTTCACAACCTCCCTAGATGATTTTTTTTTTTCCTGGTTATTATTACAAGTGTGTTTTCCTCATGTCTAATCTTGATCTTCCTTGCTGCATTTCAAACCCATTATGTGGATATGGAACATAAATTTCCTGCTGTTTTTCAGCAACCCTTTTACTATTTCATGACAGATATATCTTTTCTCAGACCAACACTTTCCCTCTTTTTAATTCATATAAACAGTTTTCTAGATCTCTTGTCTTTGCTATTCTTCTGTAGAATTTCTTATATTTTTGCTGATGTGCAGCACCCAAAACTGGATACCCTGTTCCCATCAAATATCCTCCATAGAGAGAAGGGTTTACTTAATGCATTTCATGAACTCTATTCCTCTTTATCCATTCTGGGTTGATATTTGCTTTTCTTGAAGGAAATTATTGTGCATTTTTGACCTTGTTCAGCTTGCAATTCCTTCTAGCACTCCTCCTCCTTTATTGCACTGTAGCCACACATTCCCTGTGCTGTGTTTGGGCTGCTGGCAGTTCCCATCTGAGTGTAGGACTTTGTACATGCTTTTGTTGAATTCTGTCTTGTTTTACTCAGGCTGGTTCTGATAGTTTTTGAGAATTTTGAACTCTAATCCTGTTCTCCAACGTGCTAACACTCCTCTTTTAAAAGACACGTGGTATTTCATCATGTTTGTTACTGAGCAGTACTGGGCACCAAACAGAACCCATGGGTTCCCAACTTGATAAATGCTTCTATCATCTTCACAGCAAGAGATAGCTAATTAACCCCAATTAACACTTCTAATTGGAGAAAGAAGCGAAAAGGTCATTTAATACTTGAGGCTAATTGACTGTTGATAGCCTTTCTTCTGGCTGGCAACTTTCCTTAAGTCTTTCTCTCACTACTGCAACGCTCTTGCCAAGTCTTCGGCGGCAGCAGCAGCAGCAGGAATGAAGAGGCTCACCTCGCTGGGGTCTGGTCTAACACCGAGTCTCCAGCCTGAGCCCAGAAGGCAGGGAGAGTTATGTCAGGCACTCTCAGTGCACTTCACTGCTTAGAAAACCATGAAGTCAGCAAAATGGCATATTCAAATGGTATTATTCTGGCAGAACAGAGGGAAAGAAGAGACAGAAGCATAAAGTCAGTCTCTTCTCCTTGATGCACAAAGACAAGACATTTACCCTCTTGAAAAAGACTGCAAAGGGAGCTGGCTGCTGTTCCTTGTCTGCAGTCACTGCCAGGATTTTGATGTCTATCACAAATCCTGCTTTAGCTTCCTTGGGCTAGAGGCCTCGTCAGACCTCGTTTGGCTATGAGGTGCTGAAGCCCTGCTGACCCCTGGCTACTCCATGTTATCGGCTTCTCAGGTGAGAGGTTACATGTAAGCCAGTAGAGTTGCTCTCGTTTATAATTAGTGATCTCAAAATCAACTGTAAAGGCTGTATAAGAGTGTATAAATATAACAGACTACTACGCAGAGTGTATGTTCATCATCCAGTCTCTTTCTCTTGAAATAGAGGCATTACCTTGCTTTGTCATACAGGCCCATCTGCCGTTTCCCAAGGCTCAGGAGGTTTCTTAGTTAACAATCAAACTTTTCTAGGATTTTAATTTCTTCTTTTTTGAGGTACGGTACACTGAGTAACTTCTGTCATTCCCTTTATCCGTTCTTTTATAATCTGTAATTGCTCTCCAGTTGTTATTTCTGAGAACCATACAGGGCTTGCAAACAATCATCTCAGAACCCTATTCAGTATAATCTCATCTGGTGGCTCTTTCGTCAGCGTTGCCTAAGATTCAAGCAGTTACATATGCATATGTCTCTGTTACCATGTTATGTTCAACTTGCCCATCTGAGCTCATTTATCCGCTCTTTGTAAGCAAGGTTTTCCACTTGCGTTGATGTTGAAAAGTTTTCCATTGTGAGTTGTTTTTGTGATGCTTCTGCAATGTAGAACAGTTTAGAAAGAAAACAGTTTTGGAAAATGCATGGAAAAAATTACAGTGACATAAGAACACATGGAAATGCAAGGAGTGGAATGAATATCAAAGATATTAAGAAGAGGCAGTTTTTTTGTTAACTTCTGGAAAGGTCTTTGTAGTATAGACAGAAATACACATAAACACTTGGAAAACTTTCTGTGGCATCATTTTTTGGTAAGGTTTTCTTTACAGGTAAGCTAAATGGATAAATATATCTCCACATAAACACTACATGAAAGGGTTTGTTTCATTCTTAGGAAATTTGAATTTCAAACCCATATTTTGTAAAGCATTTTTGTGAACATGAAACACATGTTGAGAAGCCCGACCTGATCTTTCATTTCCTTCAGTTCACCTCTGAAGAACAAATAGGAAAAGAGGTAGTTTATGAGACCTTGAGTGTGAAGAACAGAAGACTGTTCTCTAAGGGAGGGAGAAAGGAGCTGTAATAATATGTTAACCATATATATTGACACCCTTAGCATCCTACATCAGTCAGAGAATTGCATTTTCAGTTGCACAACTTATTTGTTGGGTGAAGGTGGGGACACTACCTGTTCCTTAATGCACATGTTCATTGTAAACAAGCAACAAAAAATTCTGTACTGAAAGTTGTTTTCAGCATATAGTTAAGGCAGTAAAATTCTATTTAAAGCTTTCCTGTACTGTGCCCTTAAAAGGTGAAAGAAGAGATAAAAATGATGCATTGGTAGAGGTAGACTGACGTGCTTGTGTGAGATGTTCATCACACGTTTTAGCTGGCACCCAAGGGGTTAGCATACATATTTCATGATAGAGAAGAATGTGCTCTTTGTGCCTGACTGCACACCCCTGTGCAGGATACCAAAGTGCTTCTTACATAAAGAGTGACGTGG
This sequence comes from Burhinus bistriatus, assembly GCA_013397275.1. Lineage (NCBI taxonomy): Eukaryota > Metazoa > Chordata > Aves > Charadriiformes > Burhinidae > Burhinus > Burhinus bistriatus. The sequence continues at coordinate 806,943 of VYXH01002335.1, read as the reverse complement.
AGCAGCCTTTTACTGGAGTAGAGTTCATCAAAAAGTCCACAGGAAGTAACTGTGGGGAAGATGCTCCCATGCCATAACACGAGAGTGGAAGTTAGGAACTGCTGACACCATTTGTAGAGCATCTGTCCTTCCTTCAGGTACCTCTTCTGTGACCATCCGCTGGTCAGAGGGCAGTAGGAAAGAGCAGAGATGCAGCGTTCTGCCATCGGCTGGGAACAGATGCCATAGAAAAATGGGATAATCAAAAAATGAATGACCTAGGGTGATAAGGAAGCCTGTTTGTTTAGGTTTATATCTATTTCTCAGGCAGTGCAGCAATAGTCAGTGTTGATAAAATCATCGGTATCGTGGCAAGATCTGTACAATGTGTCAGATAGGCAGTGCTGTAAATTTTAGAAGCCAAAAGCCAAACTTCAAAGGCAAGTTATAAAGAGGAATAAACTAGCTTTTTTTGCCTTCAGAAAGATCTGCCTTAGACCTAGACCTACTCTTGCTCAGCTACTGGGAAAGAGTCTATGCTGATATAATTTTTATGATACTGAAACAAAAGTAGTCAGCTGGAGCCAACTGAAATTTGATTTCTTTCACCTCTTTCTACTTTCTAGGGTACTATTTTTTTTTCTTTTTTTCTTTCTTTTTTTTTTTTTTTCTAAAGCAGTAGAGAGAGTTAGAGTACATATGGAGACTAGTCTGCTATCTAGATTTGTTCTTCATCTACAAGCTAGAGCTACTGTGTAGTTTTGTACTTCTACCCTCTAGTAAATTCTATACAGCCCAAGTAACTCAGCTTAATCTTTCGCTGTGGGGTGACCTAAGTAGAACACCTCACCTTCTGGTGGGTTTGAAGTATGTATACTGACAGTTGCTTAGGTTCAGATTCATCTGAGAAACTGTTAAACACAGTAATTCGATACTTTGGTAAACACTAACACTATGCCTTTGCTGCAGAGTTAGCTATCTACACAGACATTATTTCCATCACATTATCAAATTTAAATCAGAGCAGTCACACACTGAGGTGACATCCATCACGGGCCAGAAACTTGAAGAAAAAGCATCTTCTCATTTTAATGCAAATATTTTGTTTCCAGTAAGACTCAAGCAAGGGGCAAACTTGACAGTTTTGAGGAGTTAACTTGAGCTGTACTTGAGTTAACTCTAGTAAAGTCAGGACTAGGATTACATGAACTTCTTTCACTTTTGATCTGACTGATGGCACCATAGCCTCAGATGTGCAAGTCAAAGGCAATGAGATGCAGCATTGCTATCTCATATGCAACTCATGTAACAGGAGTAACAAATCTGGTTCTTTTTAAAGATGATAACTTTTGGTACATGTGGAGTGTAGACGAAAAAAGGACTGTGATATTTCCCTATCTTCATTTTGTCCCATTGCTCATTTCTTTAGCATGATAATATGCATTGCGTACTTTTTCTCAACTACTACTTCTTCCTTCAGTTTATTACAGGAGGAGCTCATATGAATTCTATATATAGGTTGATTCAAAATTTCCATTATAAAAGCTCTTCTGAATTCTTTAGAGAAATGCTGACACTATTATTATCATGTCCATGATGCATCGTTGGATTCTGGCAAGCAGAAAGCCTTAAGGTTAGAGAAATGCCTTTTCTTTGTTCCCCAAAAAGCCACTCAGCTATAAGCTGTTACATCTCTATTTCTCTTTGCTGTTCACATTGCTTCAGAAATTTCTGGCATCAGGAAAAATAACAGGAAGGAACACAGGAACATTCAAAAGGCTTGTCTACACTTGGAAATTGCAGCAAAGTGGCAAAGTGTGACATTCAAGTTTGATATTTTGAACTAACTTCCTATGTACGCACTTGGCTTTTATACTAAGGTGAACAGAGATACAGTTGTAGGGCGCTAATGAGGAGAGGGTATTGCTCTATGGCTCTTATCTATTGGCTATTTCACAGTTTTCCTTCTTAAAGACAAGCTCTAAGGCTGAACCACAGAAACTCCCAAGTGGCTCCGGTACCCTGCAGGAAGCATAGTCCAGTCTCGTCACTTCCCTTTCCTGGGTACATGGCACAACATCATTCCTTTTGGTCGGCACAGAAACACAAGACAAACGACTTTTGTGGAGGACTCAGTTTCCTGCGGCTGGTTTGCACCATCTGCACACGAGCTCTGGGTTGGTACCCTTCCCTCACTCGTGGTGGTTGTGCCATGCTCCTTTGTGTGCTAGCTGCAACCATGGCACCGTAATGACAGTTTGGGCTACAAACGCTGCAGAGAAAATCTTGTCTTTCTATTTAAAATTATCTGTTTTGAGTTCTAATTAAATAGCAGCCTAGAAGATCACAAGCAAAATAAATAAAATCCTTCACAGTTTTTATTAAGGTTTTAAATGCTTGCTCTTACACACTAAGAAGCCACAGATTTACAATTGCATGTACAACCCTAATTCTCTTTCCTAAATATGATTTGTGCTATAGTCTTTTATTGTACAGACTGAGTGTTTTTCTGTAGTGCTTGATTTAGTGCAAGGATGAGTGCAGAGAGAAGCAGAAGTAATTTTGCACAGTCAACTGTAAGTTTTGCGCTTCCTAACTTTTGAGTGCTTTACTTTGTTCTGCTTACACTTAAAATCAATTTTGGTGGGCAAAATGACTTCTACTGAAACAACTGTATTGGTAAAAATCACAGTATTGATAGAGGTACACTAATGTAATGCTCCTGTTTTCACGTAAAAGTGATGATAAAGGCATAAATCATCTTTGTGTCTTCTGCCTCGTGGAGAGAAAGTCTACTGTCTGTCTTTATATCCTTTTTTGCATCAGTCAGAAACTTGAAGAACTCTAATTAAACTTACAAAGAAGAACCCTTAGTACAGTGTATTTGTACCTTCAGGAGGAGAAAGAGCTGACTACCAGAGGACTGTTTAGTCTACTGGCAAAAAGGCAGAGTCAACATGGCAGAAAGATTAAGTCAGATTAAGATTAGAAATCAGGCATTCTTTTTAACAGATAATGTTATGACTTTAATTGTTGTAACAGATTACTGAGAGAAATGGCAGATGCTGCATGTCTAGATGTCCTCACATTAAGTCTAGCCTAGGTGTCTGTGTGAAAGGTGGACTCTATTCCAATCAAAGTGACTGAGTTCAAAGCAAGGGATAATTAGGGAAGCGTAGTAGTTTGTGATTAGGGTCAGACTACATAATCTAGTAATTCATTCTGATTTTAAGAGTTCTATGAAACCTTATTGTTCTCTGGACGCAATTTATACAGTACTTTTTAAAATGGAAATTTAACCATTCATTTTCTAGCCTGGGAGCCAAGAAGACATTTCTTGGCATCCATTACTTGCGCTTCAAGCTGTTAAAAGTACTCTTCTTGGAGTCCGTGTCTCACAGCGCACCTGAGGGATGCACAAGTAGCCTATCTGTGCATACATTGTTGTTGCTAAAGCACATTCACTGTTCTGTAGTTCTGTCTTGACTCACAGCACTCAGCATTGGAGAGAAACATAGGTCCTGGAGGTCATCATTTGTTGGATTGAAATAGATGAAGCCAAAGCTATCTGGCCACAGGATATTCAAGCATTACTCTGTCCCCGATATTCTGGTTCAAGAATTGTGTTACAATAATGTTTGAAAAAACTTAAATATTTTTAATACTTAATTCTGAACTTTGAATGTTCAGTCAGTCTGCACATTTAAGTTAGTAAGAAGCAAGATTTTGCCTTACTTTGATCCTTTGGGCTGGTAACAATTTCAGATCCTGCACTTGTGTTGCCCAAACATAGCCAAATTTTGCTGAGTTAGTGAGCTGGATATCTGAGTCAGGCTCTGCTTACCAGTGTGCTGTTCCCCAAAGAAACCAAATTCTGTCTTTGACTGTGGGTCCGAACTTTCATCTTCTGGAAATCACTCATTTAGAAGCAAACCGTTTGTGCCACAGCAGTGACACCACTCACATTACAGCACAAACACCGTAATGCACTAATCTAAAGAAAAAACAGGTAGTGAAGATGCAAAGGCACTGCTTGTTTTGAAGTGGAATTTAAGAGGTGGGTCAGCAGTATCAGAGAAGGTACCTTTGATCCACATCTTGAGCAACAGTAAATGAAAAGAAAAGCAAAATAAACCAGATATCTGAGGCAGTTAAAGATAAGGACCCATGCTAACTTCATAAAATTACAACTGTTATTATGCTAGTTTATATAGTAGCTCTTTGTGGTGGTTCTTATGAACACCCACAGCTATATACGTATGTGATTTCAAATTTCCCCGCATATAATGAAACATCCTTTCCACGCGTTCATGGATTTAATTTTTTTCCTTCACTAATCCTCGGTGAATTTCCAATTCAAGACATCTTTAATGAAACTCTGGATATGGTGACTGGGTGTTATATATTTTGATTTTTTCCTTCAGTTCAATTTAGAGTCTTCATGATAGAATTTTTCAGTGCAGTGGGGTTTTTTTTTATGCTTGTTTGTTAAGCTTTCACTGCATTGTAATGCACAAAGGTAATACAGGTTGATAATTTAAAGAACTTTTTATTGCAACGTCACAATATTTTTTTTTCCTGCTCTTTCCACAGGACGTTACCCAAAACTAGTGTTTCACTTTGAACTCAAGAGAAACATCTTGTATTTCATACTAGAGACATATGTACCATCAATCCTACTGGTTGTGCTCTCCTGGGTATCGTTTTGGATAAGCCAGTCATCAGTTCCAGCCAGAATCTGCATAGGTGAGAAGCCAATAAAGCAAAACAAAACAAACCAAAAGTTGGATCATTAAGATGCTTTCTTTATTGCACGTACATCACATCCATTTCCAAAAGTTGTGAACACTTCTGAGTTTTATGGAATTACTTTTCTGGTTTGCCATCTGCCGTACATCGTGCAGATTCTTCTGAAAGCCTTGCTATTCTTTAACTAAGAAAATGGCTTTGGGAGCTACAGGAGACTTGGAGGCAGGGGAGGCTGCTGAAAGCAAAAGAAAAAACTCAGTCATTTTGGAAAGAATTTCAGCATATTCAAACACATGGCATGCACAGAGAGAATTGTGAGGCTTTTGTGAGGTCTAATGATACATACTAATTAACACTTGAATAATAAGAAAATTATAAGAGATTAAATATAATTAATTTCAAATAAAGGATATTCTGAAAGGGAAAGAATGCAAATCAGTTCTGATCAGACTGCAGGTGGGGCGGGAAAACGACTCCTGCAGAATAGGGAAGAAAGAAAGATTTCGCATCAAATGAGGCCAGTGGGCAACTGCACTGAGCAAAATGATATCTGACTGTTTTGAAGGGAGCATTTGCATAGCACTGCAATAATAGTGTGTTAATCATAAATATACATTCTATGACACCAAAATCTCTCTCATTTTAATTTCCAGTCTTCTCAGCTTTACAAACATTTTTCATGAGTGTTTTTAAGCATTTAACTTCAGAATCACAAGTTCATTTGAAAGTCTTCTTTCCAAAACATGACACATTAAATGTTGTGGCACACTAGGAGTTCACAGAGCCAGGAAAAACTGTCGTGTAGCAGGGCCCTTGCATTAGAGGCCCTCATTGCTGTCCGTATTTTATCAGAACATAAATTTTTTGCATTCCACAGGTGTTACCACAGTCCTTACTATGACAACGCTGATGATGGGAGCCAGGACTTCACTCCCAAATGCTAATTGCTTTATTAAGGCAATTGATGTGTACCTTGGTATCTGCTTCAGTTTCATCTTTGGAGCGCTGTTAGAGTATGCTGTGGCTCATTTCTGCACTCTGCATCGACTCAGTTCAAAGGAACTTCCAAAGGTATTTTAATTCTTTGATTGTTGTCCTACAAAACAGACTTCAATTATACCTGCTAAAGAGAATGAATTATCTTAGCACTAACGGTAAACGCATTTAAGCAAGTTTCTAATTTAGAATAAGGACAGTGAAAACAGAATAACCTTGAGAAAAAGGAAAATTATTTGTATACCCGGAACTTTTTGGAAGAGATCAAACGAACTGAAACACCCTTCCATAGTGATTCTTTTGGCACTGACTTTATGGCCATTTATCAAACAATGCGCTAGATGTATCACAAAAATCATAGGCACTTGTCTCCCCAGCAATGGCATACACTGACTTGCAGTTCAAAAATTTGGTTGAGCTTGGTGACTTGACTGTATTGCAATACAGCAAAAGAAAAAGATTTTATCACATTCTGTTTACGAAATCTTCTGCACATTCCTGGTACGTGAGTCAGTTTACTAGCAGACAGCTTCACGCTTTAGGTGTATCAGAACCCTACAGCCTCCCACTTAACACCTTCTCTTTCAACAGCTGCAGCTGAAGCTCAGACTGGGATTCACTTTCTGTTCTGCATCATTATTATAGCAGCACTTTTTGCTGCTCTAATGAGCTTCTCAGAACTCTGAAATACTGTGAAATATACTTAAAATAAAAAGGGATCACTTCAACATAGGCATTTTTGAGTCTGTATTTGTCATCTTGCTGAAATAATCAGGACAGGTTCATGAAGAAGTTTTGTCACATCTTCCATCTCCAGTGTTTAGCACTGCTTTCATAAGCAGTGAGAAAGAAATCACAAGGAAGTTGGAAGCTGATTGTCTTGCAGCTTTTAATTACGGAACTGAATCTAATATGCATGATAGAAAAGAAAATTTTAAGCAGCTTATGAAATTTCTGGATGAACAGAAAAGTAAAACATGGAAAGTGAGAATAACAGAAAAAAAAGCAGGAAGAAGTTTGGTTGAGTGTTGTAGGGATAAATGGCCAGAAGAAGAAAAATAATTAACTATTTAAGCTAAACTAGAACAGAGCATCACAAATGCTTAAGCATCCTTGGTATGCTCAAGAAACAGGATATTGAGTTCAAGTGGAGAAGCTTAAAAACAATGAAGATCAGCCAAGATGTGGGTGCTTTATGCCTAGATACTACAATTAATATGGGTTTTGGCTGTTTACATGAGAGATAGGTTCTGTACGTGCCCAGGAATATGTTCCAAGCTGTCATTAGATCTGGGTGTATGGAGGACTGAAAAACGGACACAAAGCTGAGCCACCCAGTGGGTTTTAAAAGACAACACCTAACAGGGGAATGTCTGCAAATGGGCAAACATTCGTTTCAAATGAGGATTTGAGTGGAAAGCCTGGAAGTAATTTTTCTTGGCAAGGTAGCATGAGTGACAATTCCCTCTGAGCATATCCATCTTGTGAAGTAAGTGGTTGTCATTTTGCTCACAGAGCAGAAAAATAAAAAGCTTATTGGAGGTTTGAGTAAGAAAATTAAGCGTTTCAGTACTTGGATGATTCAGCATCTTTGGATCTGTGAAGGGCCCTTATGACTGCCCTTGCCTTTGTCTACCTCTGTCGGATTCCCTCTTGTCTGGGGCACAGGTACTAGTGCTTGCAGATGGGGCAGACATGGGAACTCAAGGACTTGAAAGATGTGGAGTAAGTGGAGGAACAGCCCTAAAATGAGGAAGGAAAAAAGACTTCAGTTACAGTTTTGTGATGGACTTAATGGCTGAAAGGGATGGTCTGTGGCTTCAGGCATGTTGCTGCCTTAGCTTGCTGTGTGTGCATCAGGAGTGAGCAAGCCAGCCCAACTCACTGCTCGCCCACACAGACTTGGAAGGGAAGGGGCAGTTAGTTGGTCCTCCATCAACTCAAGACTGTAGAATAAGGAGAATGCCTGCCATATCCTTTTCCTACTGTAGCCAAGGACAAGCACTGCTTACTGAGCAGGCTGCCATGGAGAGCACACCTTGTACTTCTCATTTCTCACTGTAAAAAACAAAACCTCGCAAGGACAGAAGTAGCAGCTAAAATGTCATGTCATTGTCTGGCAGGTACGTAACAAATTTCTGTGCGAGTGTTGTCACCATAAATGTGTTCTCCTCATTATCGTATTCTCTTGTGGACACAGGTTAATTAGAAATCTCACTTCCCAGTTTGTTATTCCCATATGACAGCTGATACAAAATTTGCACTCGGAATTATGTAGATAAATGTAGGAGGTGAATTGAAAAATGTAACCCTCTGCCTTGTAGAGGAATTAGTTGTACTGGTTTGCTTTCTCGTTTGCTCTTTAAAGCAGTTGGGCACTGACATACCATGTTCTTTTGAAGCCTTTGGGGTCGCCAGTTCAGAATATAAACTGGTGAAAGAGCTCATCATATCCACACTGTCGCGGTGTCTCACATCACGTGAACCAGGACCCACAGAGACAGCTTCAAAGCTAACGGCAAAAGCAGAGGAACCACCTGCTGCAAGGAAGGTCAGGCAAAATGTGCCATTCACGTCAACTGCATAACAGACTGCCTAAACGGAGAGGTTTCCTCTCCAAAATCCTGAGTTTCTTCTCTTTTATACAAAGGTGTGAATTGTGCTCTCCTATAAAACAGAGACATTCTCCTTGGCCTTCACCTGTCTTTCACCTAAACTGCTCCCTTTTGGTCAGAAAGGCAGAAACTTTGAAAACTGAAGATAAGGTTACAAAGGGAGCGTTGAGTCTACGTGGCGTTTCTGTGCAAGCATCGTGCCGTCTTTCTGAACGCTGCATAAGCTCCAGCTGTGCAACACTCTAGGTTGAAATATTTTTAATCTTGAGCATCTTTATTATTCAATGGAAATGACAACTTTCCTCAATTCTGTTGGCTGTTAGATGTCAACAAACACTTAGTTCATATAAACAGCAGCCTCAGTAGCAGGTACCATATACAGTGTTTTTCAGGTGACGTACAGTACCTTTCCTGGGTGCTATCGATTTTGTATCCAAACAGAGCCCTTAGTGCCAGCTGCCATTTTCTCATTGACAGCTGGAATCCAGAGGAAACATACTGTGACATTTAAAATTAAGACCACAGTTGAACACTTGCAACACAATTTTTTTTATATAACGTAAACCAGCTTAATCTTTCATCATGTTCAGTTCTCCATAGCGAGTCGGAAAAGCCCCTTGACAGTCCCCATTTATGAGACCGTAGTTCTTTATAAACTAGCAGTTGTATAAACTAGCTTTCTCCTTTTCAAGCAATGTGATACAGCACTTCGGCTGTAAACTTGTCCCTGTTCTGCAAGAGCCCTCCCTTGTAACGTTGCAAACAGAGTCAAGTACGCACGCACCACGGACGGTATTTTGTGCTTAAGTAATAACTGCCTCTTGGGAAGGAGAAAGGAGTTAAGAACAGCCTAATAAAGCATCAGCCTCCTGCGAATTGTTCACATGCAGTTGCGTGAAAAGAAAAATGGCACGTACGCAATGTCCTTTCATGCTCTGCAGGAAAACTAATCCTGCACGACTTTTAGCCGGCCCTACCTGAGAGACAAATAGACTCTTACACTGAATAATGCCCCAAATCCTGCCAGTTTTGAAGTATAGATGTTGTTTTGCTCTTTTTTCCCTTTCTAAAAAATGAGCAGTGGAAAAAAGTCAGGACTCTTCTGACAGGTTTCTTTATTTTATTAACTTTTGAAGCGCCAAGGGCATTCATTAGGCTGCCGCTCCGGTGCCTTGTTCCAAGTGCCAGGCGCTGCTGACAAAGGCTTCTCTGCCGTCCCCAGCGCTCCCCTCAGCTGCCTGAACTTTCTGAAGCAGAAGAGCGAGGTATTTATAACAGAGTTAGGCCCCAGGTAAAACGCCAGGCTTGAGTTTTAGTACTACTCTGGGGATTGTCTAAGGTTCAGACTGGAATTTTATGGATTGATCCTCTTCATGCTTTATAGGCAGATTTTTATCCTGGCCTTTGGTTTCAAAATTCTCACGTAGCTGCGGGAGGCTAGGTGGAGGATGAGCAAGGTTTTGTAGTCCATGTATTTTTAGGATGACACGTTGTGTTGAGCTACGTTTATCTCTCTCAAATAAAATATACTGGATTTTTTTGGCAAATTGAAAATGAAAAGCAGTAATAATCCTTTTTTCTAGCTCCATCTGTTCTGCTTCACTGATTCACAGCAGTCTGAGGACATTGTCCAGACTGCACTTTAATTTTCAAGGACATTACTAATTTTAGACGAAGAAAGGCTCAAGAACCATGCAGTCTACAAGTACCTTGGGCAGAAGAGCAATTCTGCACCGGCATGGAGATCACTCAGGTGGCTTAATGAGCTTTCTTTGACTTTAATAGCTGGGATATTTCTAAATGAGCTTTTTGTGAGGCTACACGTAGGGCTGTACATCTTAACTTTTCTAAAGTTTGTCCTTGTCTAATCTATTTCTTCTCATGATGCAAATGGAAAAAAGCAAAATCATCAGAGGAAAGAGATTCTGCAGTCTACATTTCACAAATAAATTTTTTGCCTTTTCTTGCTTGTATGCCACTCACTGATTTGGAAAGTAGTAAATTCATCAGGAGAAAATGAAAATTATGTGTATACCTGCCAGATTGAAAATGACCCCTCCTCCAACTATACAAATTTCGCTTTAGTTTAGATACAAAGGTGGAGCCAATCTTTGTAGCTTGGATCTGCTGGTATCTCTGCAATACCCCAAACCAAACTAAATACCCCAGAACTTTCAAGAAAGTTTGTGTTTAGAGCTGAAGCTGCAGCTGATGTCTAATCCTGTGTCCTCTGAGTCAGTAACAGAAAACCCACTGACTTCAAAGGGTGAGGATTTCATACATGAACTTCATGGCTCCGAGCCATTTCTAATCAAAGAAACAAAACCCACCAGAAGGCTTATACAACATTCTCCAAAGAGCTGTCTTGTTGCAGTGAAGCACATAAAAATGCGTTTAACCTTAGCATAACTTTGAACTTAAAGCATGGGTTTCAGGACTTGAAAGAAAGTAGTATGAGCTATTTAGTGTATTGCATTACTTGTGGGACTTGTCCCTCTTTATGATCCTCTTTTTTTGGTGCTTTTTTTTGCTTGTTTGGTTGGGGTTTTTTAAGTAATTTGATTTTCATCACAAAGAACCAGGAATAGAGTAGCCAACTGCACAGGAGGAAAGTGTCTTGTATTCTGGGGTGCCTGATGAGGGGTGCGACCAGCTTGACCAGCTGGTCTGGCAGCTCCCCCACCTTCTCCATCTCCAGACTGGGGCTTTGCTTTACCCGCTTTCTGGACACTGACCTTTGCCAGTATTTTCCCCGAGCAGAAGACAGCTTCTTGTTGTGCATTTCATGGATTTGCTGCTGTCTTAAGTAAAGCTTAGTGGGCCATATTTGAACAAATCCAGCTTTGCTTGGCAGTCCTACAAAAGCTTTTGCAGTACGATGTTGTTTAAGTCAGTGTTTTTCCTGTAAATGGAAGCTTTGAAAGCTGAAAGGAGCTGTCTGGTGCGTGTCGGTGCTCACCCTTGAATTCAGGGAGCTAGCTGCAGGAGGAGTCATAAGAAAAATCCTATTATTTGCTGCAGCTCTAAAGTAAATAGGTGATGAAACATGCTCTTAAGTACCTGCTGTTTTGTTTCCTATCAGGATGAGGATGAAGAGGCTGAAGAAGAAAGGAATGGAGTCCTGGCAGCAGTTGCTAACAGTTGCAGTGCCCCCGACAATACAAACGAGATCGATTCAAACAAGAGCAGCAAAACCAGCATCAACGGAAAAAGGGAGAGAAGGAGACACAGTGGGTGTAGCTCACCAATGTCAGTAATGAAAAGACTTTTCTGTATCTTTGATTGTTTCCATGTTAAAAATCCTTACCACATAGACAACTATGCCAGATTTTCTTTCCCATTATCATTCATCATAATTAATGTATTTTATTGGGTATATTATTTGTATTTCTAAATGTTTTAATGTGTAAAATTGGTTTAAATTTTAGAAAGTGGATATGGGAGGGGAAGTTGCAAAAGAATGAAGGGGTTGCATTTGGATAAAGGGATATGAAAGGACATGCCATCTTTTCAAGCATTTCTACAAAGTTTCTGGTTAACTCACTTTTCCACTGTTAAATGACTGTCATCCAAAACTGACTTTCCTATTAGCATGCATGTCCCATATTAAACTGTTTATCAAAGGCCGGTAAGTCCTTTTTAAATATTTTAATGGGCAACTTTGTAAAATAAGAGTTATATTACACTTGTTTCTGAACTGCGTTGAATACATTTAAAAATAAAAAAACCTAAGTGTTGTTTTCCTGCTATTCTTTCAGTATTCAGTTCCTTCTAGCTTCGTCAAAAATACATAAATTTTCCAGATTATATAAGAAAATGTATAATTGCAGACCAAAATGCTTTTGCTTCATAGCAAGAAACAGCTTTGAAGGCATGGGCTACCAACACAAACCAAACAATATCTTCATCTTTGTAATGTGACAAATATGTATCAAGACTCTTCCCTACATCTTTAGACAGAACTCCCATAGTCATCAATGGCTTCTCTGAATAAGTGCAGGGCAGAATATAGAAATGGACTGGAGGCAAAAGGTTTTGATCCAGAGAGATGTTTTTCCCAAGAGAGGACATAGTTAGGTCTTGGCCAGTCCTTAATGGAATATGGCCATTTATCCTGATGTTTATACTCTGTACTCTGCTCAGCCACAACTGCCTGGGTAACTATTATGCAGAGTAAAAATTTGATATGCTTAATTTTCATCTTAGCAAATTCCTTGAGTCACTTGCCATTAAAAATTTCATGTAAAGATGAAAGAGCTTACTTCTTGAATTGAAAAGAAAACCCTGGGTATGCAATAACTAGATGAAAAGAGGGAAAGTTTTACTCAGATGGAATTATGACCCTCATGAGAGAATGGTTACACTTGATGAAAAACTGTAACAGTCTTTCTGAGTGGTACTTCACTGACAATTATTACAAAAGGTATTGATACGGCAACCTGCTTCTCATACTGCAGTCCGGAAGTTTAGAATCACTTGTACCTTTTTTCTGACCATAATATATGTGTGGACTGCATATATATGTATAAATGTGTCTATATGGTTTTATAGACTGTGTACTTTGACATTTATGATGTTCTGACACACCACACACATAGAAATGCATCACAAAGCCCCCCTAATATTGAGACTCTTTGATACACCTTTCTACCAGTGTGCTGCCTGTGAAGCACACCATTACGTGAGAAGGAGAAAAGTGCAAAATACCAGTGTGGGTTAGATTTGCCCGTGGTCATAGCTAGATCCATAAAAATCATCGCACACTGGTAAACGAGTATTAGGTCAATAAAATCCCCTTGGTGTTTTTATTTTCTGAACAGGTTGTGTACTAAAAGCTTGTTTCTCTGCTGTTATCACTGATGCCTTTTGCAAGGCTTATTGAGGCAATGCGACTTCAAGAACAGTCTGGTGGCTTTTGGTACCTTGTGGCTCTTCTGACATTCATATAAAAGAAAATGCATTCAAGAAATCAAACCAAGACTGCCTGTGTTAAGGACAAGCCAAAAAAAAAGTGTATTTTTTATTTAACATTCTGCTGTTAGAGATTTGACCTTAAACCCTTTATTCAAGAACAGATTCCATGAGATTTTTTCTTGGAAATGAGGTGTGGAACTGGACTCTCAGATCTCTTTCCAGTGCTTACTCCCATAAAATTTACGGAAGGCATATGGTAAAGCTCTGTACTTAGTTTCTTAAATTTGAAGTTTACATTAATCCTGAATCTTTTCAAATAGTTATCCACACGTTGCAAGTTACGTATTGTGTTAACACTACATTTGGGATTTACATTTACTACAAGCATGAAGTAAGCATTTAGAGTTTTGTAGCTTCCAATTAACTTGGAGATAATTCACCTTAAATATTCTTTTAGAAAGCTGTTGAAGGTCTGGACAACTTTATTTACAGTGCATTAACTGATAACAGGGTCTGTTTTCCCACTGATGTGCTAATTGTAAGCAGAGTTCCACACTGAAGTCCCCCATGTTTTCATGAAAGACGACTGCACAGCTAGATTATTTATTATTCTGCTTTGCATAATTCTGCATTAATTACTAATTTGAAAAACAAAACTTGCTTTGACGTGAATTTGTGTAAGTAAAAGACATTCCCTCCAGGGGACAGGGGAACAGATTTTCAGTGTGGTGTACGAAGAATGAGCAGCAGCATTTAAATTATCCCATTCAAACATACAAAACTGTCCCCAGAAACTATCAAATTCCTTGCAGTTAGCTGGAAAGGCTCTTCTAAGTAAGTGGCATTCACGAGCAATGCATTGAAGGCTAAAACTCAGACGCAAATTAGAGATGGAGAAGTCTCTTTCAGAGCTAAGAACAGGGGCCAAAGTTGAGGCCGAGGCAGCCAAAGCTAGCCTTGGCCACGGAAATGGCTTTGTTTTCATACCCGGTGAAAAGGAAAGGGGAAAGACCTCGGACTTTCTGCAATCATTTTCTGATTGATAGTTGTCTTTCTTTTGCTTACTTTGATTTGAATGTTTTCTGATCAGAGACCTTCTCAAAAGAATACAGCTGAAGCGTCCTGTCGTATTTTGAGGCCACTTGAGGCAGATGTAGAACGCGAGGCAGGTGAAGGGGCTGGCAGCATGAACTGATGATGCACCTTCAGGTAATTTACTTCACTGTGAGCAGGAGGTGCACTACTTTAGACCTACCTGAAGGCAGCAGACAGCCCAAGGAATAAATTTCCTTACTCTGGGGAATACCTGCAAGCCTGGTCTCTCGGTTTAGCAGCCATCTCACAGGTGCCTACGCATTACTCAAACTAGAAAAACATCTCTGACTTTAATAAGCTCTTTGGTATTTTCTTTCTTAATGGAAAAGTAAATCTATCATGAAAATAAAATCCTTTGCTGAGCTATTTCTTTAAAGATGATAATAAAAATTTTGGAGATTTTAGATGTTTGAAAGCATTAATCCTTGCTGTCTTTCCACTTTGGCAATTATCTGGTGTGTTTCTCTGATTCAGCTACATCGTATGTAAGTATCTCATGCAGCCTGCTTACTGGGATGCTAGTTGGGATATTTTGAGAGCATTTGAAATATTCCACCTAAATGAAAAGGGGAATACTAAGAAAGATGACATTTTAGAACAGGCATTCATTACCTCTCTCCTAAACTAAGAATGCATTTTAAATGAATATCAGAACATTTATTTTAAAACATAAACAACTAGATACCCCATCTGAATGCTCCAGTCAACACATATGGCAAGCATGAGATAAGGGCATCCATCTGTTGATCTGAGTAATCATTTTCAGCATAGTGGCCACCGTTATTACCAGTGCAGCAGTAACCTAAATAGCTCTTGTTTCCTTCCTTGCATGTCTTTTCATTGTTTGTGCTAATTATTTTAGGAGAACTGTTACGTCTTTTGGCATGGGAAAATGCATTAAAGAAATGATGCCCCACATTTTTCACTCTGTAATTCAAAAAGGAATTACAAAAAAAGGTTAGCGATTAAAGAAAACCTACGTAACAGTAAAGCTGATGACAGAAGAAGAAACAGAAAGGTGTAAAGCTCCTGCTTTCTGCTAGCAGCTCCTGCCAGTGGTGTGGTGCAGCAGAGTGCCCAAAACACCTCTACCAGAGCAACCTGAAGAGGCTACTGGAGAACCGATGCTGCTGGTACAATTCACTCCATGCAGCAGTAGATGGAGCTAATTAACTACTCTTCATGACTGAATGAGCAAACGTAAATGGCAAATGCTAGTTCAGGAGGACTCTAGGGAAAAGCTATTACAAGCTGACATTTGTACTATGGTAACTAGGTCATGTTTGTAGTGACAGATTAATTAAGATCAGACGAAACAGCATTGTCAGGTGGACTGCTGAGGACTTCTGTTTTTCACATTAAAGTTCAGGCTTCTCAAACCCAGACTGTTTCCATCATTTTAGCCACCTAAATTGTTAAAATATTCTTCCACTCTGCAGACTAATATCATGACCAAAGTACCTTGTGTTTTAATCCTGAATTTCCTATCCTTACGTCCAGGTTTTCTCCTGCAGGTTATAATGTTTCAAATCAAAGTAGTATAGTGTCTCAGTATTTCAAGGCAGGCAGAACAGTGGCTGTAACAACAGTTTTCCTATCAATATTTATGAATCCTAAATAAATGTTCCCAGGTAATTCACTGGCACACTGCTAACAGTTGACACAAGGATCAAATTGATTTTAAAAGACAGTTCAAATCTTTTGGAAAAGTGTCCCTTGGAGATAGGGTTTGTTGAAATTGTGGGAAACCGAGACGTGGGCGTCTTCTGGGCTGATTAAACAGGTCGCTACAAGAACAAGGCATCTCAACCTGAGAGCTGAAGACTGGAGTGGATTCTGTGCACTGTGGAGAAGTGGGTGCTTGAGAGCGCTTAAAGCAGATAAGCTTGACGTGATTTGACATGTAATGGATTTGCCATTACTTATTATATAACTTTATAATTAAAACCAGGGGTCCACTTTAACAATATTGCCAAATTGAGCTTTTCATCAGCTTCCATCTGGAGACATCTTTCTTCCCCAGTTCCATCTCACAGTCAAACTTTCCATCCTCAGAAAGAGAAGGATAAGGGGGCGTTTGGGGGCATTTCAGTTTCTTGATGTGAGTTTACTCATATAATTTGGGTTCTGGCTTTCATTCCAAACTGGAATGGACCCTGTTTTCCTGTTCCAGATCAAACACAGCCAAAACTTCAGAAGACAAAAAAACCCCATAAGATTTTAGCAGCATCACATGTGCACACAAACTATAACCTGATTCATTTTTAAACTCTGCTTTGAATTTAAATTTAATCCAGATTTAACCACTGGATAACTTCATCTGTGTTAATGCACAAACAGCCGCACCACTGTTGCTTCCTTTGCTATAGCTGGTAACTTTTGAAACCTAGACAGTAAAAAGATTTTATACCAGGGTTATTTGATTTCTCAGAAAGGAGAGGAATGTCATTTTTCTACTTAAAAGGCAGGTCAGGAATGGATCTGGAATAGCAGCTCTCACAGCACTGGCTCTAGCTGGGGCTTGGCTGCTTTGGAAGCAGAATGAGCTGGCAAAGTTAGAAAAAAAAAAAAGCAAACAGGAGAGTATAAAATGGATTTCAAACCTGAATTACATATTGACATTCTCAGCTTGTATGCCCCTGGACCTCACGCTGATGTTCATGATGCTGCTACAAACAACATTCATTGCATCTCGGAAACAGAAACAAACTTGTAAG
This sequence comes from Burhinus bistriatus, assembly GCA_013397275.1. Classification (NCBI taxonomy): domain Eukaryota; kingdom Metazoa; phylum Chordata; class Aves; order Charadriiformes; family Burhinidae; genus Burhinus; species Burhinus bistriatus. The sequence continues at coordinate 789,878 of VYXH01002335.1, read as the reverse complement.
TTTTGCCAGCGTGGGGAAAACGAGCATTGCACTCACTGATATAACCTTGAAAGATGCAGAAGAAGGGATTGTCTCCTCCTTTTCTATGTCCCAGTTTCTTTAGGAGCCAGTTCCTTTCAGTCCACTTTCAGTTTTGGTTTATCTATCGAGCGTCTGCTTTGGATGAGTACCATGACAAGGTGAACAAGAATCACGTAACACTGCATTAATCTCTTCTAAGGGAACCATTGGCACAATTATATGCATTTAACTGCTAGTCCATTAGACTCATATGCTGAGCTATGTTGTGCATGTAGCTAATTCAGTCCTAACCAAAGTGCTTTCCATTCACAGCAATACATCTTCAATGATATCTAACGAATACAACCGTCCTTTTCTGTGGTATTTTCCATCCTTGTGAAGAAAAGAAGACCTTTAGGAATAGCTTCTACCCTACACTATCAGCCTATGAATTGGTTACAGGGATCTGGTCTAATCTTTGCCATAGTTTTATAAGGCTTACCTTGACAACCCTTCGGTGCATTTCTGGGAACACGAGAACTGACAGTCTTGACCTCTCAAAATGACACAATCTTCAAAATGATAATATAGCAGATTAAGGTCTGAGGAAATTTTGTAAGTAGTTAAATATAAATTGAACCTTGTCTCAACTTCTTTTTCAGAAAGATGAGTAAGAGATTGAGCACCATTTTATCATCTTTCCCCATCATTCTTTACCATCTTTGTATAAGTGTTGTGCTCAAGTATAATTCCTAGTACTTTCTGAGGTTCTTTCATAATGAAAGATTCAGAGATCTTTGTAAAATTTTTTTTCTTTAAAAGAAAAAAAGTAAATTATGGTGTGCAAATATCTGAAGATTTTGAAGTCTCAGGCTTCCTATGCCCCAGGATAATTTTGATTCTACTGAACAATCTTTTCATGTACTGCTGGTCCACATTTTGCAAAGCTTGATAATAAGAACTGATAACTGGACATTTCCATACATTACCACAGAGCATCCTATATGGATGCCAACTACATGGCTGACGCCGCACCATTTCAAACCGCATGTGCTCACAGATGCTATGGTCTTATTTCAGATGGAAGAAATGACCAGACTCAAAACCGAACTCTTTGTCCTGTGACTGTCCTTTCCAGCACATTCCAGCTGCTGGGTAAAGCCTTGCTAAAGTTTCAGAAAATGAGGTGATACAGCAGCTGTAATGGTAAAGATTTTTTGTGACTGATCAGTCCAACTACGCGCCTCCAACCAAAAATACTATAAGAGCCCAAAAAGAAGAAGACCCAATTCCTTTATTTCTACCATAATATCCTAAAATCCTAATTTCTAATTTATCACTTCTGGGCCAATAATTTCAAAGCTGCATTTGCCTTGGGTTGCCACACATTACTTTAAAAGTCTTTGGACAGTATCTGCACCTTCGTTTCTGTAACCCAACAGTAGATTACCTTTTCGGTAAGCAAGTGCACGTAATGGCCTAAGCTGGATTTCTCTCCTGTCAGATAACTTGAATTGCCATGCAGCTCTTCACTAGCAGAATCAAAAGCTGTTTCTGTATATTTTGCATCTCTGCATATGCCTCTATTCTAGCTCTAGCATTTCACTTCCCAGAAGGCTCTACATTGTTCTTTGATAATGTCAGGTCCCCAGATGCACTGCCATGCTGTACTAAAGATGACAGAGGGACAAGCCAAAATCATCAATTTTAATGATATTTCAGCATCATCCTGGTCCTGTGTCATTCCTGTGTACGCTGCAACCATCAATCTATGTTTGTCTAAAATGGTCCGTGCCAGAACCTTAAACGTAGAGAGGGCTGAAGAGGCTAATTTATTATATTTTGACAAGGACAAGCCTCATCTGGCAATCCAGTGTGGCTGAGTACATCTGGTGAATAGTGCATCCACTTTCTCAGATCCAAATTGCTCTGTTAGTTTTCATGACCCTCTTATCTCTGTGCTGTCTCTAGCTACCCTGGGTTCCTTATCACATAATAGGATTGTGCCTGTATCTTCCAATTTAATTCCTATTGGCTTTCATTGTGCGTGATGCTGAGAATGCATGCTGGTACCTAAGCCTCTCTTGCTGAGAGGTGGGATCACTCACCCCAAAATGTACTGCCTCATCTGCAGTGCGGGAGACTATTGGCCATGGCTGCTGGCTTCTCCTGTCTCTTTGGGTTTCACTTCTGATTTGAATCACTACCTACACCAAGGGGAACCTCTACCCACACCTCTGCCTATCAAGGGCTCCCCAATGAAAAGCTTCAGAGACTTAAACGGATGGGGTGAAGCGTTTATTAGGTTAGATGTATCAATATATCTGCCCATTAGTCCTTGCTACCTGTTTTTTTGAACCCATTGTTGTATTTTTACCAAATACGATAAAGGAATAGAAATCTCAGAGACAGGATGTTCCTAAAATCTTTATGAAACAAGATGTCCAGGTCAGAGAGACTGCTGCCCTCTGCGAAAAACTCAGCGGTGTGAGCTGGAGTCTTTTTAAATCCCAGAGAATACACACTGAAGAAAGCACATCTAAGCGCCCAAATGCAGAACAAGCTTCAGTCACAATTTACATCTTCCAGACATGAGAGTCAATCAACACCGAAACACAGACCTGGAGAAAATCAGGCTTCATTAGCTCTAATATTCACGAGCTACTTCTCTTCTCTGGTCCTCAGAGACTGAAAGCGAGGTAGAAGGGCAGAGGCACTGCTCGCTTTGCTTTTTGCCTGAATTACAGTGGGAGTTAGAATTTATGTTTTCAGCTTGGCCTGTGTGAGAACACTGTACAAATGATGCTGCTATAGCTATAGAAAACATATTTATGTCCCTAATCTTCCTCTTGCTCTCATTCTCTCCCCAACCTTTTCTCCTTCTCTCATCTTTGTAAATGCGCCCTTTTAGTATTAAACTAGCATTTTTTTCAGCTGAATTTAAAACTCTCTCTTGGTGACATGAGCTAAATAAAAAAATCAGCCTGCCTCTTTCACCTCTGGCCCTGGATGACCTCATGGAAATCAAACTGGAACATACAAGAGGAAAAAGTTGCCGGAAGAAGTGTCTTCACCTTTGTAAAAAAGAACAATTAAAGTAAAAATGTTGGCTTGTAGCTGAAACAAATTTATTGTATTCATCTCCTGAACAGATTATGTGTTTGTAATCCTGATTAAAGAGCAGGTCACTGGAATTTTACAACATATGCAGCAGATATTTTATCTAGAACCTGAAAAACAAAATAATGATCAGAAGAGGGTGCTCTCAGCTCATGCTGTTTCGGTTTTGTATTGAACATTTTGGTGGGAGTCTGCAGAATCTTCTTCTCTCTTTGTCGGGATTAATAAAATGTCTTTTTGTAAAATATTTTCTGGTTTTTTTTCAGTAAATAGGTTGCACCTTTGTACTGCACCATGTGTAAAATCTAGGCTCAATCTTTGATTCTAGACTTTTCTGTATGCTTTAGAAGGCTTTCTGTAGCATTAACATAAGTCATTCCACAATGAACTTGCTCTGTTTAGGCTCACACTATTTTCTATGTTATGTTTATGTTCTCACACAGTCACACTCCGGTGACATTAATATTTATAGAAACTGAATTCCTAGCACCCATGACTGAGGGCTACGGAAAACTTTAAAAATTGCAAGAGCAGCAATTCATTCCAGTAACACTTGCAGTTTTACCCAGGCATGAAAAAGAAAGAATGACATATAACTTCAGTGATCAATTTCCAATTATTGAAATATCCCACACACCTAAGTATTCACAAACAACTGATTAACTGACCTTTAGAGAACAATTTAATGAAAATTTAGTGCGGCCAATAATGAGTTTTTTAAGCAAAGCATTTGAGCACAGAGTTCACTTCAGGGAGTGCGGTACCTCAGAAAATACCTGACATTTGATAAGTTTTATTAAAGCAGTGTTGATGTCATCGAGAAAAACAAGCCTTTTAAAAGTTAGTTGATATATGTGTGCAGTTTCTCCATTTTTTGGAGAGACGGTCTTTTAAGGTGATGAAATTTTGCTGTGCACACAGCACTAGAACACAGGAATAAGACACGGTTATAATCCTAGACATTTGTAGACTCGGTTTTCTTGGCTGAAGTGGTGGAGCAGAGGGTAAATTCAGGTAGAAGGAAGGCACCCTCCTTTAGTTGGTGCAATGCAGCATTCAGCTCTGCCCCAGCCTACTCGTGGATGAGACCTGCCTGACTGATTCCTCACTATTTCACTTTTTCTAGCAATACTTACACTTGTATAAAATACCATATATCCATCTTTTGCAGGCACATACAAAAGCTGCCTGGAGGGGGAGGCTCATGCTTCTTGTATACGACAGCAGTGATAGAAATGGACTCTAAAAGGACTCTCACTTTCTGTGCATGTGTATATATATCTATATATGTCTATACATATATACGTACAAATGGTTCTTGAAAAAGCATGATTTTATAGGTTGGTTCATTCTGCACTTAAGAGACAGCTTTTCAATTATGTGCATCAATGGTCAGGTCAAAAATCAAACCAAGTAATAAACAGAGTTCCTGCAGGTCCACGTGCAGAGAGGAGCTACTCATCAGAGTGGCCTTTTGGGAAAGAATTAAGAAAGCAAGCAGAAGAAAAAAGAGACTCCCTGCCTCACTGAGTCTGTTCACATTTATGGGAAAATGGCTGATGTTTGCCAGGACTTCGATTAAAGAAAATCTGTCTCCCACCATTTCAGATGTAGGTTTATGCTTTCATTGTTTTTCAGAAGAAAGGGAAGAAATGATAATGAGAAAACACAAAACCAAGACCAGCGTTCTTATGAAATGTTTATCTGAAGCCACCATATTACAAGGAGGGAACCTGTCACTGCTATTCTACTGATTTCCATCTGAGTTCTTGCTGTTCCTGCACTCCTCAACATGACAGGTTGAAAATGAAGGAACCGTGTAGCTAGGCAGCGCTGACCGAACTGTTAGGAGAGAAGCTCATTTCTGGTCTCACATGGAATAGTGTAAAGTGGGACTCAAAAGCATATCAGAGAATAAAACATATGAATTATTGGATATCTACTACATATTGAAGACAGGAGATCAGAGACCGTAGGTCACTCTTGTAGCTACTTAGGCTGGGAGAGCGGCTGGAGGGTCAGCAACAAGGGTGCATTAAAAAGTCATAGGAGAAAGAAGGAACTGAGCCATCAGGTCAGCAATAAGCTAGCACAGACAGAAAGGCAATACATAGCCTCTAATCACACCAATTGTGAAAGAGACACTAGAATGTGGAAAGCAATTGCAGAGGGATGTTCACAAAGTCATAGCTGACCTCTCTGAGACTTGGAGTGGGAGAATAGGTATTAGTGATCTGCATTGCAGCTAAAATACTGCATTGCAGACAGGAGAACTGAGTTTTGCCCTTAAGATCTAGCAAATATTACAAATACAAATGTGTGTATAGCATGACCTGAGAGCTGGTACCACACCACTTCCATTGCTGCCTGGCAAATTCAGTCAGATTCAGCTAAGGGATGATAATGATGTTAGCAACAAGCTCTCAGTTTCTAAACGCCTGGAAGAGAACTAGCAGAGGTGCAATGAGAGCCCCATAAGATGACACCTCAGAAAGTACCAATCTGTTTCACCTGTTTCCAAGATAAGTTTCCACCCAAAAAGGGGGCTACTGTAGTAAAGAAAGGGATAGACAATCTCATCTCAGAACGCTACAATTTCCCTGCCTTTGCATTTGATGAGATGTAGGCTGAACAAAAGAAGAGTCTGAAGGTTTGATTTTTGATAGATTTTACTTCCCACGGACAAACCAGCATAAGAAGCACCGTAACCTCACAGAGCACTGGGTTGAGATTTTCTAACACTTTTGTGTTAGTCCCAGCTCTGTTGGTGTCCTTTTCAGCAGGAACCTCCCCTGCTGAAAAGGACACCCCTACCTTATTTTCATGTTGCATTTTTCCATAGGTCTATGTAGAAAGACCTGCAGATTTATAGGAAGAGTTTGACCTCATTATTTCCATTTCTCTTTGTCTCTAACTGTGGCTTATTTTTGCCTGTTACCTTGATCCAATAAAGCCCACTTAGATACTTGACAGGAGCTATTCTCCCCTTCAGTCTTCTTTCTGGTTATGAAATATTAAATTCATTTTAATATATGTGTGTGTATCTATGTATAAATGCATGTCTATGTGCATTATAAACATATATATAAATTTCTGTTTATAAATGGGGATCTCTGCTCTCCTAAATGTCCATGCCACTTAGGCATGGAAGTTCCTAAACTTTCACGTAGAAGTTCTTAATCTAATAATGCAAACTGCTATCAGCAGCTATATGTTACTCTTAAAATAAGAAAACAGATTTTCTAGTAGGCCTTCAGGCACCCTAATCTTCTTGTCTGGGGAAAAGGATGGAGGACTGGACCCTGGGGGTATCTTTCAGTCCTCATTTCTTTGACTGTATGATGACCTTTATTATCAGGGCAAGTGAAGGCACAGAGACATGTCAAAAGTCATACGGTGAAGATATCTGTTTGGATTTGAAATATCTCTCAATAGAAAACAGTGTTAATAAAAAGCGGACAGACTCGGTTATTATAAGCTCTGAATCACTGCTTTTTGGATGTGGAAGGCCAAAACCCATGAGTCTATTATGTAAAACAGTTAGCTGCAAAATATTTTGCAATAAAAAACTACCTTGTATTTAAGGCAAATTTAAATAAAACACCTCCAATAACTCTGTGTAGTTTTTCTAGTTCAGTGGAAAAAGATAATTGCTTTTCACAAGAAGTCATCTTCACATTTTCTCTGTTTGATGCCTCAGCCTGTAAAGAACGAGCTGAATTATTCCGCTGCTGAAAATACCTAAGGACAATGTGCTATTTTTTATAGGTCACAACAAAGAATTTATATTCAATATTTCTGCCTTGTTTTGTCTCTACCTCCACCAGCACTTTCAGAGCTAGCAAAAGAGCTGGGAATAGCTGCTCCTCTGGCCCCAATATCTGAGGAAGCAGCAAGATGTAAATTGCCATAGCTGTGCGTATTCATAAACATTCATATTTGTTGCTTGTATTCTTCTTTTCGCTGCCCCTGAAAACCTGACCTGATTATACGTACAAGTGTATATCTCTATTGATCACTTATTGCTATCCAGCTAATGATTTAACCTCACATAATTTTTGTGTAGCTTTTATTGTTTACTACAAATATTTCACTGTTCATAAAGATCCATTGTCTGAAAACTGTTACTAAGCCAACTTACCTAAAGTGATTGGCAATGATTTTACATAAAAAGTGACCACCACTGTATTTATTTCATGGATCCAGCTTTTGGATCAATTCTTAATTGCCCACTTTTGAGTGACTACCACTTTACTGCAGGTGGGGTATCAGCAGAACAGCTGGAGAGTGTCCTGCTCCTTTGAACAGCCATCATGAGTGTTCACCAGTAGGATTTTTGACCTCTGAGGAAAATACAAGCAAGAAAACTGGAGAAATCCTTGAAAAGACAGAATATAATATGTATTTAAAAAACTAGCATGGATTTCTGCAATAAAACTGAAGCAAAAGATATATGACTGATACTGCACCCTTTGCCTCTTGTTGGTAAAGTCTGTGGGGATCCTTCTCAGGTTTTTTAAACAGAAGAAAATGAAACTTTAAAAACAGCAGCAGTTGAGTTTTTATTTAAAACCGGCATTTGTACAAGTTGATTTGCTTTTCTCCAAAAACAAGGAAAGAATATTTTATAGTTAAAATTCATTTATGTATAAAGAACCACAAAGTTATTTCCTTATTGCAATGACTATAATTGTATTGCTTCAGACAACCCACAGACATCTCTATAGGACAGAGAACTATTCAGTACCATGTGAATTCAATCCTTTTCAGAATTATCACAGCTGGCGGGTAGGGAATAAATGACTGAATGAAGGTTTGCAAAATCCTGCCCTATACTGACACAGCGATTTCAGCTATTCATGGGATTGTTTTGGGAATGTTTTCATCAAGTAAGATATTTGATCTGTAAAGACTTTTCAACAGTCCTGTTTTTAACAACATGTATGTCCTTCTTTTTTCACTTTTGGGATCTGTTTAAGGTCTATGTCTTTAATACTGACTTCCCAAAGACTTAAAAACCTCTATGTGATGCACTTTGGGAATTTTGTCTAAGTAGAGGATTGAAGGTTGATTCTTGTGCTTAAATGCTTTGCTTGAAGATGAACAGTAATGTGAGTTTAAAATATACTTGCTGTGCGCATGCAAGTATTTCCCCTGAAATCTTGCCAGTGAGAGAACTGAATCTGAGTGTGTTGCCAGGTGAAAGAAGTAAAATGCTAACTTAGTGGTTTTACTAGTAAACTAAAACAACATCTAATACTGAGAACACTTCTGGATGTAGAAACTTAGGGTTTAAAGTGGGTAAAAAGAAAAGATTCAGCTGTTATCACTGTTAACACCTACAAAATTAAGATGTAGTGATTGAGCTATACTTAATCTTTGTACAAATGGCAAAAAGGCTTTTCCTTGAATATCTGTATGTTCCTTCCTCTTCCTTTCCTCTACCCTGATATAAGTTGCATATGA
>VYXH01002335.1:740951-781224 GCA_013397275.1 Burhinus bistriatus | reverse complement strand
AAAGAAGGCAACCCCCCCCCCCCCCCCCCCAATGGAAATATTGTAATTGGTTGTAATCAGGTGTGAGGCAGGACTTGAAACCTTCCAGGTAAGATCTAAGAAAAGGTCTGTGGAAAGATATTGAAGGGATACCTGCGGCATGTGACTGAGTTGCTCATTCCCTTTCCCTCCTTGAAACTTTGTCTAGGTGGATAAAGCAAAGAAGTAGGGGGATAACACAGAATGAAGAGATTAAGAAATTTTGAGCCAAGATAGATGTGTGTGTATATATATATGTATAAAAACATGAACAATACTTTAGAAAGGGGAAAAATATCCGAACTTTTAGATGGGATAACTGTATTTTATTTATCTGTGCTGCAGCGTTTTATGCTACTTCTCTGGCAGACGTCCTGCAGGTCTGTGAGTCTTGGGGAAAGGCTGACAGAAAGATGATGCTGTGGGGATTTCAATCTTAGTGATTTATAATCTTGGTTATGCTGCTTGGTTAGTTCATCATGTATTATTTCTTCCAAATGACAAGCTGCAGAAACAGGTAATACTCTTCTCTGAATTTTGATATATATAATGGTTTAATATTTTGTTGTTAATGATTTAATTGACAGTATTAAAACACAAAAAACCCCCTACCAACAACAAAACAACCAGAGATTGTATGTGATTGATCCCATTTAAGTGGTGCCAGTTTGGAGAGATTTGCATGCTACACTGCAGCTAGCCTGTTAGTCAGGAAGAGCGCTGCATTGGTCAACTAGCTCAGTCAGCTAGGACAGATGTTTCCCGAGAATGCTACTTCTGGCTTTCTCTGTGCTGGTGCCCAGATTGCAAACAGTCCTGATAGGGACACGGAGTGGTGCATTATCCTTTGCTATGCAGAGATGGATGAGAATGTAATTTTTGGGTTTCTTACACTGACAAGCATAGATTAAAATTTCCGTTTCTCAGGAAAGAAAGTAGTGTTGTTTTGCAATTATACCCATAAACTTACTTTCTTACCTTTCTTCTCTTGGTATTTCTTGTTTCTGAGGATAGCATCATAGGCTCAGTTGTCCCTTGCACCTGGGGACAGATTGGTGCTGCAGAGTGGGTAAGGATTGTTTGGATTGATGCAGCTGCTTGGTGCCTTTCTGTCAATGAAGGACCTGTATAGCAGAGACTGGGTGTGCAAAATCTCAGATATGCTTTCCCTTCCTTCTGTCCCTCCTGTGTCATGTGAGCCACAGGACATGCTTCCTCCAACACTTCATGAATGAAGTTTCCAAATATCAATGAGCTATTAAAGGTAAGAAATGAATTCCTTGGTGTTTTGTTTTGGTGNTTCTCTTGGTGTTTTGTTTTTTTTGTTTTTTTTTTTTTTTTTTTTTTTTTTGTCACTGGGTGCAGAAATCATCTCTTTTTTGTATGGGGAGAAATGGTTAGGTGCCCAGTGGGTTACATCATAGTGAACTGAGGAGTTGAGGACAAGGGGTGGATTTGCAGCAAAGTCTTTCTAAGGAGGGGTTTGGACCACTGTTATGTCACTGTTCTTATTCACTTGTTTGTATGTATTTGATGTGTACCGAGATAAGCACTTAAATCTTTGCAACCCATCTTGGTGTTAATAGAAAGACCATTCTTATAGGGTGGTCACTGTATTCTACTTAAATAATCTTCTAACGTACGTAATTCTGTGTATTTACTGAGCTAATATAGATCATCTTTTTTATTGAACTCGGTGGTTTTCAATGACATTCCAGAAAACTGTCAATAGTCTTGCTTATTATATCACAACCTTTTCAAATATTGTTTCTCATACAAGTCAGTTAAAAGTTAGTCACAGGACACGTGGCAAATAGTAATGTAAAGATAAATATGGCTGATTACGTCTAGATCTATGGTATTTGCAGACCAAGTGCCTGAGTGAATTTCCAATGGAAGTAATGAAAAATCTTTGTTTGATTTCAATTAAGGTTTCATCAGAGTCTCAAACCTCCAAGCAAATTAACCTATGTGGAAGGAGTGTGTTAATGTGAATGAGCAAGTTCTTGCTTAAACTTCTTAAGTTTAAGGTCAGAAACATGTCTGCAACGAACCGATGTTACTAAATATTTTAAAGACAGAATCAATCAGAATTTACCTGTTTTCCAAAAGGCTAATAGTGATTTGAGAAATGTGAACTACCCTCAATATAAAAGGTTTTTTTCACTTCTTGTGATTTGCTTATTGAGTTACAAATGATGGCAACCAGAGTGAGTTGAAGAATATTTTCTTTCTGTACTAAAAAAGATTTTCATAGTAACTAAGTTTGTAAGACTAGATTAGGCAAGTGAGAAACACTTACTAATTGCATCTAAAGACAACTGAGGAAGCCTGTGGTATAATAAGATTTTTCTTCCATAGATGGGCTTAGCACTCTTTTTGCCCATATGCAGAGACTGACGTGAGGAGAGCCACACTGTAAAGCATTCTGCATGCCCCAAAGACTTCCACGCATGGCTCACTCTGAATTTATTTCCAAAATGCACCTCTTAATGTGAAATGTTCTCAATGGAAAGCCTCACAGACTTTGGTTTATCACTTTTTAATTACTGTGCGCACAAATGCATTGACATTGAGAGTTTGTGCCACACATCCCATTGGTCCTGAAACTCTTCCCTTGTGTCTATCTTTTACCCAATTTTATTAGTAGTGGTAGAAATACTACTTAACATGCTTATGTACTCAAGTCCTTTGTCCTTCTTTGCCTCTGTGTTAAAATGAATAACCATTTTTTACCCTTAATGTCCAATAGTATGTTCCACTGCTAAATGTCTCTGTTATTCTCCAAATGCTAATTAACCCACTAGTGAACTCACCGAGGAAATTAAGGCTGCGAGACATTTTTTAAACCTTGACAGACACTGAGAAATAGCTTTTGGGTAACCATTCATGTATAACTGAATATAAAGCAAAAGCTTTATAATTGAGTATCTAGAGGAGACACGTGTGCCTGCCTACTTCATCTTGAAAGATATGAAATCATTCAATTTCTTGGATCTGCTCAGGCTGGCAGAAATATCATTAAGAAAACATTTCACATTAATTCCTTGGATTTAGCCTTCGGAACTTCCAAAGGATAAGAAATAATGCAGTAACATTTGCGGATGGATTGGGAAATCCAAGTAGCCTGCATCAAGAGGTGAAGGGGTATGAGTTAAAGACATTCCTCCCAAGGTCTGCACGTCTGCAGGTTTAACACATTTTCTCTTCTGTAATTAGGCATGAATATCTAATTACAGCATGTTTCATAGATGCATGATCTTCATGAAATAATTTAGAGACTTTCAAATTTTCCTTTCTAGTGTCTTGTCATAATCAGGAATAAGAATTCATGGAAGTTCAGCAGGATCTCCTAATCTCTCATTTTCCTAAATGACCAGTATTTTGATGGCTTTAGATTGTTTGGATATTAATCACGTTTCTCATGTCATTTAATTTAACAGGAAATTATCCCATTAGTCTGTGAGTTTGTCACATGGCATCAGTATACAACTTTCCTGAGGAGGAGTCCACAATGGGCGGTCTGTGAACAATACAAGGTCACTGTTTAGTTACAAAGTGCTTGCAGGAATCTAGCTCAAAGATCAGTCTTCAAGCAATTCATTGTTGTGTGTGTGTAAGAAGGACTTGAGGGGTTATGTTGCTTCTTTTCTCCTTTAGCTGGGCCAGTGCAGATGAAAACAAGCTGCAGACTGAAAATGTTATTGACAATCTGCTTAAATATCGGTTAGCCAGGCATGTACGGTGTTTAAGAGCAGGTACAATTGGTTCCTGCTGAAAAGTGTGACTTCAGTTTATAATGCTCACGGCTACTTAACTTCAGAATAATTGCAGATGTTCTTTTCTATTTGTATTAATGAATCCCTAGCATGTTTGCTCAGAAACTTTATTGAGAAGACACCAGAATCTCCTACAGGTTTTCCCACTTTCAAGAAAGTCTATGATAGCATATCACAGGATGTCTTTGGGCTTCAGCGAGTAAATCCAGAATTCCTAAAATTATTACTTTTACTTCTGCTTTAAAGGGCATAATCAATGAAATCTGTTTTCTATTTACATAGGCAATAGACTATCAGATACAGGAGTACTCTTGCCACTGTAGCCTAATGAATTTATAAAAACACTTTGTTTTTAAGTATACCACTGAGAAATTTTAAAGATAATGTTAATGTCAAGGGCTTGTATAAACTTGTTTTAATGCTGATGTGTGACTGTAAATCCATATGATCTGGAACCAACTTATGCAGCACCTGGCAACCGTAATTATCAACAAGGTAGCTTACACAGGAGCGCAGTCAATGTAGGTGAAAAGAAGACCTCTCACAGTTTATCTGTCCTTAGCAAGTTTCCCACTATCTCAAATCACCTCGTATTTGTTACTGTGTAAGGACATACACCTGGACAGTCACAGCAGAGCTGCTGAAGTTTATCTGTGCCCTGAGGGCCACAGAAAATGCACAACAAAGCCAAGAATGAAAAAACATTTCTCCATGTTTAGTCCACCCTCCTATGTTGTTTTTTGCCCTTAATCCCATTCCATTAACAAAAGAGACAAAGTAATAAATGTGATAAATCCATCCAAAGACACCCCCCCCAAACCCAAAACAACCTACCAACAACCCACCCCCCTGCACCGTCTGCCAATGCTATTTGAGGACTGACTGTCCATATACCTAAAGTTCAAGCCACAGCTGCTCAGTTCAATTCCTGGAGAAACCACAGCAATCTTTTTACACAGTGAACTTCTTGTATAACATTAGAGTTTCGTGCTATTTCTGTTTGGCAGGATTAGTTCTATGGGGTGGTTGTTTCCTTCGTATTGTACTTTCACATTCTTGCTAACTATTCAGATAGCCGCCTGCTTTATTGCGCTATCCCTCTTTCAAATATAAAAAATAAAATGTCCTCAGTGAATTTTTTTTAAAAAAAACCAACATTAAAAGAAGTTAGAGTTGTCAAATATAGAGTCTGTGTTTCAAGTACCATGAATTGTGGATAGGTTACAAACAGCGAGGCAACTGAGTTGGCGTATCTTTATCTAATCTGAAATATGCTTATTAAGCATGGGAGAGGAGGTAATGATTGCCATGGGGTCAGAAGGTCCTTAGAGGAGATGGGAGCAACAGAGCCGCCAGTAAAAGGAAGAATGGTTCCAGTCTTTTGTGTTTGGGTAAACTCCTTCCCGTGGTATCTGTGTACTCTAGAAATGGAAACAAGAGTATCCAAGTCTGTCCATTATGGTTAGAAAATGTCTAGCTTGTTTGCAATGTTTTAATCACCAGGTGGAGATATTATAAGTGAAACAATTTGGTATAAACTTTTTTTTTTTTTTTAATTAAGCTTACATCATGCTTCTGATAGCAAAATGTAGTATATTTACAATGAAACCCAAAGTTCCTAATATTCCTTAATTGAGAAATTGTATAAATTGTGTTTTTGTATATGAAAACTTTACCTTCAATATGGAGTTCATAGCCAATGTCAATTAATATAATTGCACATGTATCAGAAGCTCATGTAATTGTGATAAAACCATAATCCTCTTAATTTAAAAAAATATTTATTATATTCGTATTTAATTACAAGAGCCATATAAAAATCTTTGTAGGAAGTGTGTATAAAACATAATAAGTGACACAAATATTTTGTCTTGGAACAGGGTCTTTTCATTTAATACCATTAGTTGTTTGAAACAGGTATGTTATTCAGAGGTAGCAAACACATTCAGCTAAGTCCCTGACCCCAAAATCTTGCAGACCGAAGCCAGAGCCCCCGTACCCCTCCATGGAGCTGGGCTGCCCGATGTCGCCTGGTGTGACCTGCCTGCTCCTGTCTCCCTCCAGGCTGCTGGCCATGCTGTAAGCAGCCAGAATCACAGCACTAGGAGACACTCCCTCCTATTTTTATTCTATTTTAATTGAGTTTAGAAGCTGCAAACCAAAAAGCCAACCCCAGGTGACCAAAATATTTTCAATAACCTCGAGAAAGGACTTCCCAGACCACTGGTGATTCACAGCCATAGCTAAGAATGCCTGATGAAAGGTACCTAGCAGTCGTCATCATCCTTCTCAATTGTTTTTTGTGGCTTGATGGTAGTGTTCTGGGAGTTTTTTTAGTTGCTTTTTTTTGTTGTTTGTTTTTTCAAACTCACAGTATATTTAGTAAAACTTTCTCTTTGTCTTACAACAATGCTGTGCCCAGGTATCCACAACGCGCTTTCTTGGCCCTAGCATCCCACGCTCAGCACACATCACAGAAATAGTCCCTGTTGAGAAATGACTCATGCTATTTAGTTTAGCCTCAGCAGACTTTATTATGCTTTTACTCACCCCTTTCAGTTACAATTACTTTTTCCCTATGAAATACTATTATTATGCATGCTTTAGAGCCCGAAGGCAGACTAGGTACCTTGCATTAGAGGTAGAAGGGCAAGTAGTAAAATCCTAGAGCACAAAACTATCTTTATATTCAAAGCAACTAGGGTTTTCACACAAATTCCTATCCCCAAAGAACATACAGTTTAATTCTGGGTAGAGTGCAGCAACAAGGAAAGTTACTTCAGACCAAAAGTTAAAAGTTATCAGAGTGGTCTAATTAGGATATATATTGTTAATGTGCTCATGTAAATTATGAGAAATCTTGTAAAACAAATCTGTAACAAATCCTTTTTGCATATTTTACTGATAAGGAAGCAGACCTGGACCGGTGGGAGGAAAAGGGTACGTGCTGCATAGATGAAGGTTAGAGAGAAAAAGAAGGTCCTTGCTGGATTAAGTTTCCTATGGCTAACATTTTTACATCCGGAGCCAGATTATCAAGTGAGATCTCAGTCCCAGGAGAGTTTCTGCCCACAAAGCCCACCCACTCACAAGAACTGCTTCAAATGTAAAAGTCAACCAAAATCTCTAACTGTTGCTGGTACGCAAAGCAACCTGTAGGTCTTCCCATCATCTGTGATTTTAATTGGCAACATAACATCAACCCTTTGGCTAAACTTACGCACTCAGAATATCACTTTATCTGACCCTGCTGTGCTGTAGTACGAACAGACGTTAAATAAGCCTATGGGTTTTTCACTGCTTTATCCACCTAGAAATAACAGACCATTATTTTGTTTTAAGTATATAAACAGTACCCTGGACTTCTATTCATATTTGCAATAAAATCAGAAATACTTTTCTGAAAAGAGCTTGAAAAGTTTAATTTAAAGAGATTATGGGACAGCTCTGGTCTTCTTCAAAAGAAGACAGAATAATAAACAGACATAACTCCTCTTTCAAAATCACGGTCCCTGACTATCATTTCTAAGCTCTGTTGCTGGAGCAATTCCTATTCTATTTCCAGCATCCCAAAGAGCAATGACACACAGCACTCACCACAGTGCTCCTCACATCAGGAATAAAAGGAACAAGAGCAAAATAAAAGTGCACACGGACAGAATTTCCATTACTCCCATTTTCTAAAGTAAATCATTTTTCTCTCTCATGATCTGCCCCTGCACATAGCTTATAGATGAATGCCTCCCCTTACTTTAGCTGAACCATCTGTGTTACTAGGGTTTGTAAGAGAGAGCTCTATTCAGCAACTCGGAGCTACTGCTGGCCAAAAAAATACAAGCGGCTTTCACGAACTATTTTTTTTTTAATTTCTCTATTTTCATTATCTTTTGGACCATCACATCTTTTACTCTAGGCTGTAAAAAACTATTTCGTCTCTATTGGCTCCAAAAATTATTGAAGGTGAATAGTCAAAGACCTAGCTTTGAGCAAGGAGCTAGATTTTCAGCATTTTTGAATTTCCTGTACTCTGCAGGGCTTCTGGAAGAATTGGATAATTTTATGATAAAATTCTAAATATTCTCTTTTGGCCTAGGCATTGCTGCTTTACGTTACATTTTTCACTGTATCCGGATTATTTGCTGTGCTTCAGCATGCGTTGTTTTTTCAAAAGAATGTAAAACTTGAGCATTAAGTTGATAATTAGAATGTTCCTTTTAGTGCACTAAACACATCTTTGTCTGGCATGCTTTACAGTGAGTCCACTATATATGACATTGTCTCAGTACAAGACTCACCCTGTCTTGTCTTCCTGATTAATTAGAAACAGACTGTAGCCAGAGTTTTGACTGGTGGAAAGTGATTGTTACACAGCCAGGGACAAATGATTTTCCCACAGAGCCACTCCAGTACTCTAAAGCCAAGTTTAAAAATATCACGGCATTTTAATATTTACATTCATCGTTCAAAAAAAATGAACACATGGAAGAATCTGTAAGATATGGTATTACAACAGCCATTGTTCATTTTATGGCACTGTACAGAAGCTGATCTAATTCTTCAGTTGTTACAGCTGGCAAACAACCAGTTTCAGGGCCAAATTCTTGCAGCATCTGTGTAAAACCACCCAGTACAAAATTGGCAGTGAACTGCAGATATACAGGCAGGAAACTGTTTATCCTCTGTTATTTTCTATATGGTTTCCTATATAATGCTTGGGATCATAACTTTAGAAGCTCCTTTCAGAACCACACTAAGGAGGGGAAAAAAAAATGCAACATCCCCACATCTGTCTTACGTTGTTTGTACAGCCAGTGCCTCCCCAGGGGAAGAAAAGTTCGTAAGTGTGTTTCATTTTGGTTTTACTTCCTCTTGTTGTTATTTTCTCTGTTTATGTTTGTGTTTATTTATACTACAGAAGCAGACGCAAAAGAAATGTTCCAACCTGCCTTCTGTGCTTGGAGCCCTCCCTTCCTTCCTGGGAGCAGTTATCCTGCAGCCCAGAGTAGCTCCTCTTCTGGCTTTTCTGAGCATGCTGAGTTGCATGGAAACAGAGGAATAAAGCTATCCATTAGATCTTTCTTCCTAGATTTTTAGGGCAAACTTGTAGATAGTTATGGTTGGACTCGATGATCTTAAAGGTCTCTTCCAACCTAGGTGATTCTATGATTCTATAGTTGGGGTTGTTCAGCCTTGGAGAAGAGACGGCTGCAGGGAGACCTTATTGGTGCCTTTCAATAATTAAAGGAGGCTTATAAGAAAGATGAGGACAGACTATTTCAGTAGGGCCTGTAGTGATAGGACAAGGGGTAATAGTTTTAAACTAAAAGAGGGTAGATTCAGACTAGATATAAGGAAGAAGTTCTTTACAATGAGGGTGGTGAAGCCCTGGAACAGGTTGCCCAGAGAGGTGGTAGATGCCCCATCCCTGGAAACATTCAAGGTCAGGCTGGATGGGGCTCTGAGCAACCTGATCTAATTGAAGATGTCCTTGCTCGTTGCAGGCAGTTTGGACTAGATAACCTTTAAAGGTCCTTTCCAATCCAAACTATTCTATGATTCTATGATATTCTGGGTATAGACCATGAAGGACCTAACTCTGTGAAACATGCCAGGCTACCCATGTGAGCATTATTATGTCATAGGCAGCATCTAACCTGCAGAACAGATGTGCTCCATGTGTCCGGCTGTCTTGGTCTTGACTGTCTCTTAACAGGGACACACAACTGTATCTCGACTCCTTGTGTGCCTGTGCGGGGAAAGCAGGGCATGCAGAGAGCAAAGCACACGCTGGGGGCATCGTAACACAAAAGCAGGAGACAAGGCAGCATCCAGAGGTAGAAAGTACTCTGGGATCGTACAGGTTACACACACCTATAGAGACCCTTGTTTATTTTTCCTTCACAAGGGAAAAGAAAGACAAATTTTCCAACAACTTCCTCAAACTAAACTCAAATAGATGTCCTGGCTCCCGGACACTAAGGGGAATAGGCCTGTAATATAGATGTTCACAGAATCACGGAATTTTCAGAGTTGGAAGGGACCTCTAGAGATCATCTAGTCCAACTCCCCTGCTGACGCAGGAATGCCTAGAGCACATTACTCAGGACTGCATCCAGGCGGGTCTTGAAAATCTCCAGAGAAGGGGACTCCACAACCTCCCTGGGCAGCCTGTGCCAGTGCTCTGTCACCCTCACCGTAAAGAAGTTTTTTCTCATGTTTGAATGGAACTTCCTATGTTCCAACTTGTGCCTCTGTTCAGGGAGAACTTCTCCTTGGTTCCTTAGACCTGATTGAATGGCCTCTATAGCTCAAGTTAGGTACCCTAATTGCTAAGCTATGTTTATTTAAAAATTTAGTTTATATACCTATTGTGAATAAAGTTAATAATGTGAATTACTTCAGAATCTGCACCACTTTTACTGCAGCTTCTTATGTTGAGTTTTTTTGAGCATCACTTCAATTGCTGTTTTCAGGACACCTGTCACCAGGATAATATGTTTTATAAGAAATGATAGAACTCTTCAGAGTCCCATAAAAGGACAATTTATTAAATGAATCTATAATTGTCTCCTTTTTTAACCCATTATGTAACGTTAATTTAGCAGAAAGTCAATGGTATTGTTTAAACTCTTCTAAGGGTGCAGACACTTTATTATTCTGCTGTTCAGTAGCACCTAATGCCCTGACATCCACGGATATTAGTGTCTCTAAGAACTATGTGACAGTTATATCTTCCGTGGATCAGTCACAAACAGAACACTAATATTTTGTACAGCATAACATGAAAAAGATTCGTACTCCTGAATTTCCTTATACATGTCTAAAATATCAAGTGAAGCATTTCTGGGGCAGCGTGGTTTTTTGGTGTTTATTTGTAATAACATTTTCCAGTGCAACTGAGAAATCTCTTCCTGCATATAAAAATAATTCAAAATGTGTGTATGGGGCACTTAACAGAGGTATGTTTTGTTGTCTGTGTGTTTTAAAATGGCTCTGTTTAAATACGTTACAGTGTTCTGGAGTGGATCCTTGTCAGCTAAATTAGTTATTTTGTAGCTGGCACTTGTGTGCTGCTAAGAAGCAGCTACAAAGAATAGTATGTTTGCACAGCAGTTGCTTGAAGTATTTGGGAAAGTCTGTACCTTTCTCCATCAGGTAACAGAAATGTCAAGCGAACTTGGGGGGCTGGGGGGAAGGTCATGAAAGGAAGCTTATAAAGATATATTTCTATGACTAACACTTTCATCAGGTTTTGGACCAAGTCCCTCAGCTGCACTCCTGGTGAAAAATTGCATCCTGTTATGTGATTTCCAAATCTCGAGTGCAGATGTGCCATTCCTTAGAAACATTGCAAGTTATTTGCTCAAAGAGAGAATCAAATCTGTGTGAATTCATTAAGTCAAACACAGGACTGAAAGTATGCATGATGAACCATATGTTTGTCTAAAGGAGTGCTGAATCAAATGAATGAATGTTTACACAAATAAATAGATGTGTACACAAGTGACATATCACAGACATCATTAACAGACATTACACATCCCTTCTAGATCCTATCCCTTTCTTTACCCACAAGCTGGGGAACAAACTTAATTAAACTGTAGTAAGTTACTTTCCTCTGTGAAAATGATTTTTGAATGCTTCCTCTGGCTACAGCCACAGGTTTCCACAAAATGAGCACTGAACTGTCACATAACCCTTCAGTTAGGAAAAGTAAATACACATACACACTGAAGCTAAAACAGACTTAGGGTTTTTATAAGGTTTTATAGTCTTATCTGAAATACAGAAGCAACAGCTGGAAGTTTTAACTTACGTCCGACTCACGGTGCAAGTCTTCCACGCATCTGTAGAACAGATATAGTCATGTTCGTTAGGTTTTGTGAGATTTCATTTATATTTACATAACTCTTTGATATACCTAGTTATAAATTGGGAGTGAGGTAGCAAGTTTTAATTGCTTAATCTTCTCTCATGGGTATCTTTCCATCTTTTTAAGCTATTTTCTCTCTATTTTGATGAGGATTTGAAATCTAAAAGACTATGGTTCCAACACCTGTCTGCAGGATACGATCTCCACTTTCAGCTGATATTACAAATGTATCACATTCATTAAGCTGAAAATGTGCCCAATTTTACTTTAAAAGAGCAGATGTTTAAGAATCACAACCTTCCAAGCCCCATATGGCATTAACCCAACAGTAAATTCTTTTTCTACAACTGTGAAATCATCATGTTCCTGGAAGAAGTTAGAGGACAATGTGAGTCTGTGGAACGAAGCCTGAGATGGAAAGATGCAAAAATGGTCAGACGTGTAAGTCATATAGATTTGTAAACTCGAAGCAAAGTACCACTTAAAATCCCACAACACCACACTTTAGGTTTAGCTAGTAGGATTTGCAGTTGTATTTTATACAACTGTATGTGTTTTAGAGACCGGTTGTGTTAATATTCAGGTTATCACTAACTGCAGGAACATGAGAGCAGCTGCTTTAGGTCAGATCAAAGTTTCATATCTGCTTCACACTGCCTAGAGAAAGCAAATGTCTGGAAAATAACATCAGACAGGGCAAGCATATAGGATACTTCCCTCTGAGATCCTCTAGCCACTTGCAATTCAAGGTCTTTCTGAACCAGACATCGTTTCTATCTGTTTAGTAAACCTGAATGGACTTTTTTTTTTTCTCTTTTCCCTTTCATTAACTTGTCCAGTCCCTTTCAACCCATATAAAATATTTCCTTCTACATCAGGCTGTAAAGAGCCAACTACTGTCCCACTTAGCCAAGTGGCACCCTATATTGCTTTAGTAGTAGAGAGAAGCTTTAAATTACTGTAAGAAAGCAATTATCTCTGTTTCTATATCAAAGGTCATAAAATAATTACTCCCATGCATAATTTACTGATGTTAACAGGAAATGTGCAAATAGATTTACAGTGGGGTTTCATCCTTAGAATAGATATGTTGTTTTGATTAGTAGGCTTCTGTCATCTGTGTGATATACTGGAGGCACTGGAAGTTGATAATGTATTATTGTAATAGCAAAAGTTAACATCAATGGTGTATACATACTATATGAAGTAACAAAATTGTCATGGCTCTAAACTTTGTGCATCAGTTATGTACCATCTCCGTGGACCAAAATTCCATACCAATGTAGAAAAAGTGTAACAACAGTATTATGTGACCCAGGAGGGGATGGTGACCAGGCAGCCAGAATGACAAGCACACCTGCTGGAGATGTGAGATGTGAGAAGGATGGCAAGGATTAATGAATGTAAAGACATCTCAAGAAGACAAGTAAAAGTGTGACAGCAAAAGAGCTAAGTTAATCTTTTTGCATTGGTGCTTATGAAAAAAGGAGCTTGAGGAAGTTCTGACCACAGGGGCATATGTTTGAGGGGTTGTCAGACTGCAGTGTCCATAGAACTGCTTTGAAAAGAAAATCACAAGAGAAATAGTAATAAATTCTGACTATCAGGGACACCTAATAAAGTTGTCTGGCAGCAGACCCAAAATAGACAAAAAACCCACTGTTTCTTACAAAATCTAATTTAGCTTTGTAACTCATTGTCACTGCATTTAGTAAATGCAAATTTATTAGTGGGTTCATAAGGTAATTAATACAGTGATGAAAAAAGACCCATGTGTCATGGTTTAACCCTGTCTGGCATCTTGGACCATGCAACAGCTCTCTCACTCTCCCTTCCCCCCAGAAGGCTGGGGAGAAGAGGGAGAAAAGGGGGGAAAGGGGAAAAAAAAAACCAACCCAAACTTGTGGGCTGAGATAAAGACAGTTTAATAGAACAATAATGGAAAACAAAAATAATAACAATAATAATGGTAAAAGAATATACAAGACACAAGTCGCTCTCACTGCCCGGTGAATTGGTTGGCCAGCCTGACCCAAGCAGAGATCACAGATTCCACCCCCCCAGCCAACCTGGCTGACCCCCTTTTATACACTGAACATGACATCTACGGTACAGAATATTCCACTGGCCGTTCCGTTGTTCTGTCTATGCTTCTCCTCATCTTCTATGGGAAGCTGAAAAGAGTACTTGAAAATTATAAACATCACTTAGCAACAACTAAAACAATATACAATACTGACATGCCTTTCAGAGCAATCACTGGAAAGAAAGTTACCTATTTCCCAGCTGAAACCAGCACACTATCGAAGGCTATTAAGCAGAGTTATACTGATGCAACCTCAAACTCAAGAAGCCTCTAAACCATGGACATGTAAAAGTCGGGAGTACATGCTGCAGGAGTCATCACTCTACCTTTGCACCATTTCCTAAGCCTCTGTAGTTACCACTACTAAAGACAAGAATGCATGTTAGGTGGATCTTCAGTCTGATCCATCTCAGCTGCTCTTGTGTTCCAGGTACTCCAGAAAATGCTAGGTAGTACCTACCATCATTTTTGCAAATATGGACATAAGCTCTTTATTATACAGCAAGAAAGGCTTTTTGTATTTTTAACTGCAAGACAAATTGTTGCAAGTAAGAATCTTCACATAATTAATAATAGATGTACATTTTCACTCTGGTGGGCTTTCGTATTGTCATCACCTCTTTTAAGAATAAAGAATGTACTGTACATATAGAAAGAAAAAGACAATTAAGAGAGTGATTATTTCTGTTTGCACAGTAGTCAAAAATTGCTGTACAAATATTATTTGTGATCTTCGCTTATACTGTGCTGGAAAGATACAGCTGTTTCAACAAAGCAGATAAGTATGTAGTGAAATAGGAAACAGACTTGCTGGGAAAAAAGTAAAAATCTATATTATGTAAACTGTATGCTCTGAGGCGACAAGCTTCTTTCTTCTTTCTCCACCCTGTTTCATTTTATAAGGGTTTTTTTTCAGTATCTGTAGTCAAAGGATAACTCTTTGTTTTGTGCAATTAGCATGTGTTCCAGTATGCAAGATGCACAAACGTCGGGCTGGTGTACATGAATATAGGAGACATTTGTGAATTCTGCGTTAATGCGCAAAATATTGAAATGTTTCTACTGAGACTTTGAAGGCAGAATTCAATTGGTGGCAGGGGTTTTTCCACGTATAATCTATTAAAGAAAACACTGTTTTAATTTTAACTCCTAAAAAGCAAAGCTAGTTTGATTAAATTTTAAATTGACTTTTTGCTCAGCAACTATGAACAAGTAATAGGACAGCAAACCTGTAGTTTTCTGGATTCTCCTTCTTGCCCTTCTTGAATGTGAGTGACATCTCTCTTTACCCAGTCACCAGGGATCTTCCTGACTGCCACAACCTATCAAAGATGATAGAAAGTCACTCTGTGACGATGGCAGCCAGCTCCCTCAGCACCTTGGATGTGTCCTACTCAGCCTCATAGACTTGTGTTATGTTCAGTTTGCTTAAGAGGTCTACAACTCAATTTTTGCTTACTGTACATAGGAACTAATCCTCTGGACTCTGCCACAAGGTGGTTAGAGCTGGAAGGTCTGAGAGAAAATGTTGTCAGTAAAGACTGAGACAAAGAAGGTACTGAGCAACTCAGCCTTTTCTGTATCCTTTGTCACTAGGATACAGCAGCCTCATTTTCTTTAGCCTTCCTCTTGCTCTGATGACACTGTAGGAGTTTTCCTTGCTGCCCTTCACAGTCCTTACCGGTTTTAACCCTCCCCAGAGGATGTTTGGCATGCCTGGTTGTGGCTCTGCATGCCCAGGATATGTTTCTGTACTCCTCCTGGGTATATGTCCCCATGTTTACTCCCTATATGCTTCCTTTTGTGTTGGAGCCCTGTCAGGAGTTCCTTTGTTTCTCCTGCCAGGCGTTCTCAGCTTCCTGCCCATTAGGATACTCTGTTCTGCTCTGAAGAGGTTGTCCTTAAAGATCAACCAGATCTCCTGGGCCCTTTGCCCTTCAGGGTAGGCTCCTGAGGGATCTCGTCTACCAGTTCCCTGACCAAATCCTAAACTAACCTAACTTGAGGTCCTACCTAAAGAGCCTTGTCTTTCCACCACAGTGCTGTATCCCTCTGATTCCAGAAATACTGAGCAATGCAACTGTGCACAGGCTTCCAGCTCCTGTTTTTTTCCCACACTGTGGGCATGTGTATACTGGCACTTGAAAACGATCCCCACTCATGATCCTTTCTCAAGGGATGTGTGTCAGCCTCCCGCACTGTGTCGTCCCCCTGGTCACCCTTTCTTGTCCCCTGTTTCTCCATTTCTCTTCAGACTTAGATCTCCATCCCCCCAAAAAAGCTTAAAGCTGTGCTTATTAGGTTAGTAAGCCTATTGGCAACAATGGTCTTGCCCCATTTTTTCAGACGGGTCCAACCTAACAAATTTTCTAGCTTTGAGGTTGATAAATAAAGGATGCAGATAAATCACTTTTCTAATCTTGACCTTCAATCACTTAAACCTCAACCTGTCCATTTTATTCTTGATCCTTGCAGGTAGGCTCTATATTAAAAAAATACAATTAACAAAATGACATCAGGATACGACACAGTTCTGTGTTTGCCCTCTCTTTTTCTGCAGGTCTTCAGTTTTATTGGTCAAACAGCTGGCAGAATATTTTTGTTTTATCTTTTAGGTTTGCTTTCCTAGCTGTGTAGTCTCCACTTTCCATAGCCTGCCTCAGCCTGTTTTATTCTTCCCACATCTTTTCTCCTTTTCACACACAGTCTGGATCCAAATAAATGGTAATTTTGTCTTAAATATTATACTTCATTGTTTTAAATGTACCTCATTATTGATGATGATCCTTATATTTTCTGCTGGCGGGAGATATAACTATATAGTACTAACACCACACTAGTGCAGCGGGTTTTATTTAACAATTGCCTTCCTGTTGTTTCTGACGTAATTTATTTTCATGATAGGTTGTATATTTAAATACGGGTGAGGAAAAAGTTCGCTCTTAAAATAACCATAACCTTTTTGTTTATTGTCAGAAACTGTCATTTACCATGAGGTTATCACTTTTTCCATCCTCCTGGGCATACATTATGGTACAAGTAAATTGCTGCAGCACATTGATTCTAAACTGCTGAATTACTGGTGTCTATCACAGTATTCAAACGCGTTTGCTCCCAGAGAAACATTTTTCCATTGCTGCACACTCTAAAGTAAAAGCAGATTAATAATTTACGTTTCAAACTTGCTCCCAGCGTACTCGGTGGCAAAGCTCTCATTGCTTTAGGGGCAGCAGGGTCCTGCTTCCTGCACGGGGTTTGGGGAGACTCTGCGGTGGACATAGCCGAATGAATTAAAAGTTCCCATCAATATACCAATCCATGTGTGACAGCATCGTGAAGAAAGCACTCCTTTATTCACTGCATGACAGTAACCAGACTTATTCAGTTGAGAATGTTTAACAAGAATGCAATTGGACAGATCTTCCGTCATTCTGACCAAGGCTAAATTTAAGCAGAAGCACCAGAAAATATAGGTCACTGATTAATTCACTGAGAATCTGCATTCTTGCTCTGCAATAATCACTTAATGACAAGTTACAGCAAATGCTTCAATGTGATAATTAATTCTGGTTACACATTATTAAGGTCAGAGGAACTAACAGGTTCACTAATGATTTCTATTTTAGAACGTGGGACATTTCAATCAAGAGTATATAAAATAGTACATGTAAGGGAATTTAACAGTATTTACTGGCTTAGCACATGATTAAACATTGACTCCTGCTCAGCATGTAGAGGTATTAAATGCTGCCATTCTATCAGAGGGGAGATCCAACATTTATTCTGAAATAAGCACTTCCAAAACTTTTTATTCTGTTTGATTATAATTTACAAAAAATTCTGCACATAGTTAATATAGTAATAGACAGAAAAATAGTTCTGAACTTTCTTACATGGGAACAACCTACATATGTAAAGAGAAAAAAGTGTTGTGTATCTAGACAAGAGAGCAAAGCAGGGGGAAAAGTCTAACCTTCATAATTCTCTGTCATCTGATGCCTGCTGGAGCCTAGGGACACATGAAGGTTCACAATTCACTCACTTAAAAATGCCCCCTTCTCAATTCCTCCCACCCACCAGAGCTGTCTGGCAATCTAGGTGGATGGGACTATAAAGTTAAGGTTACCTGAGGTAGCCACCATACAAGAAGGCTCCAGAGAAACCTCTATTCAGTGATCCAAACCACTGGGGAACTAACAAGGTTTTGTACATTATTAACATAGTTTTTCCTCCCTGGGATTTGTAGCAAATGTATCTGCTTCTTTCCTGTTCTTGTTTTTCCTCTTCAAAATGTGCAGACATCTTAGAGAAGGGTTTTCATAGATTCAGGAGGAACAAGAACACCCTGGAGTTCTTGAATATCCCTCCTCTAAAGATTTAGACACTCTCAATGAGTAGGAGAAGGGAAGCTTACATCTCTTGGTACTTTATTTGGTTCTTCCTTTACACTGCCGTTAAAGCTATTGGAAGTTTTTCTAAGCCAAAAGCTTAGGAGACAATCCTGAAAAATAACCATTTACTATGAATCTGTTAGCACTACTCCACCAGTAGGTTGTCTATCTAATTAATCATAATATAGACTGAAAACTAGCATCAGCCCCATTGACATCTGTCATACTTAGCTCTAAAGGACAATATGAAATGTTTATTATTCTCATTGAACTGCTTATTGATCTCACTGACAACACTTCCAAATCATATATGCTTATTTATCGCCCTGATCCCAATGAGCTGAGCTCTCTCAATTTGAAGATGCTAGTGGGAGCTGACAGCACTTCTGCCTTACTGCTCCTTCTCTCCTTCAGGTCCAGAATGAAGCTCTGACCTAATGATGGATGGAACGATGAGTCTGCAAAGAAGATCCCTGTTTTTGACTGCCTCCAACTCAGCCCAGCATGGCTGTAACATCTTCATGTGCGCTCTGAAACCTCCCCCCTTACTTTGTAGCATAATAAACAATACAGTAGAACAGCTATAATAGATTATATGGAGAGATTGCAGTTTTGCCCATGAAAACAAAAAAGAAAAGAATTAAAACAATACAATACTTACTGCTTCCTCGGGAAAAATAGAACTTTAGATGGGGTTTTGGGAAGAGAAATCTGGATCCTCTATTTCTATTTTAATTTTGTTTCTGGATGGAATGATGCCGTATGTGTTCCTCCTGTACGTTTCCCTAAACAACACTGAAATGAGTTGGTCAATTTCAAACAAATTTAAGGTAAGGATAAAATTTTCAGACTTACACAGTTTCTGTAAGTTTTGTGAAAACTGGATAGACGCTGCGTTGGAAGGACACTTGGGTTAGTGCCTCCACTTAGGAAAAGCACATAGTGCAAGGCTCAACATCGTTCTTTTCTGTTTGACTCGTATCAGTGAGGCAAAAAACTGGCTGATTGCTCAGAAACTGCTGTAGCATAAATTGCTTCTTGTGGAGTTAGGAGTCAAGGAAGGAGCTGAGAGCTAGGGTACTTCCAGAGAGATGGTGGACATTGCAGAGGGTGATGCCATAGTAGAAATGATAAGGTAAGCTGGTGCTATTGAGAAGCTCCGGAAGTGTAAGACTAAAGGGCAGAAAGTCCTAAAGAAGATGGGCTTCACTAGGTCCACTGCTTACGAGAACCTTGGTAAATTCAAGATACTTGTGTGAATGTACATGCTCCTTAATCTCATCCTTATTCATTGTCTGAACTTCTGGACTACATTCTGGTATTTGCAAGTTATAGAGACCAAACAGCCTCTCGTTCTACTGGCTGAGTTCCAAAAATGCTTAAATCACTTAGGCAATATAATTCAGATAACTAAGGGTAGTTTGGACAATTTAACTTATAGGGTATAAAAGAAATGTCCAAAATTTTTGTTACTGTCTGGCAGAAAAAGGTTCATTAAAATTCTGCATACCTGAAGTCTGTCTTTGGCTTTCAAAATTTTATATTAGCCAGAAGTTTTTGAATCCTAGTCTTACCCTCTTCTCCATTTGCTGTCTGGGCAGGTTTGAATTAATGAAAAGCTAAAAAATTGCCTAGTTTATTGTCTGTTCTGATGCTTAATCAGAAGGTAAGTTCAGACTCATATGTCACCAATCAACTTTAAAAGGTAGTAGAGAAAAAAATTATTTAAGGAGGTGTTTGGAAGTTTCAGCCATAAAGGCACAGTGATCAGCCTTTGCAGGTGTTTTTGAAAGATCTGTCTTTGCTGTCGAATCCCACATAAAGCAAAGCTGAAGAAGGAGATTAAACCTCACGTTTTACCACCTCCTTCCCTCTGACATCTGGTAACAAGATTCCATATACAATGACTTGTACGTGGCCTCTTTTTAATATTCAGAAAAGATGCTAATGTGATCCTTTTTTTGTGGCCCATTTTTATAGGCACTGGATCTGCTACAGAATCTCCTGTATTACCACTTCGCATGCAAAAAATGTACTTTTCTTTGCATCTGTAGCAATTTCACCATTCATCTTCCCCTCTATGTCATTGCTCTGATTCAAATTACCCATCTGGCTTTCTCACAGAGGTGACCATTAAAGGGATTATCACAAGAAAATAATTAAATCACCTCTTTTGACTCCAGAATAGCTAAAACCAAATAGCAAGTACAACAAACCCTCAATGAGAAACCATGCACACAAATTTCAGCTTTTTTTGTTTTGATTTTAATTCATGGATGAGGCTGCAAGAATAAAATAAAATTAATTTTTCATGTTATTAAAAATTGTCTTGTTATACAGACTTAAAAATTCTGTAGCAACTTTTGGCTGTGTTTGACTTTTGAAAGTTTCTATTTGTATCATCATATAAAAATTATTGTGTCCTTTAACAACATGTTTTTTAAATAGATCTGACCATAAAATTCAGTTCAACTGTACTTACATTGCATCCACAATAAGGGTTTTTCTCCTGAGCAAAAATGGATAACCTGAATAATAAAGACTATTTCTAAATGGAGATTTAAAATCTATTAATGAAAACTCAAATATATTACTCTTTGAAAGGGGTTCTGTGGTCTTAATTTGCAATGACCAGCCAAATAAGCATTTAGAACTGAAATGTTCATGCAATAATCCTTAACAGCGCCTTCAAGAGAGCCTGGAGAAAGCTGTAGGAGGGTGAAAGCTTTTCTCCTCAGCTCTGCCCTGACTCTGCAAATCAGTATGGATGTGAAACAAAGCCATGACTCCGACTTTGTCTGGTTACTCTTGTGACCTGTGACACCTCTAACGTACTTGTGATGAAGGATTATTTATCTCCTTCCCTGTGTTCAGGAAGGACACATAGACTAAGGCTAGGCTGGTATCTCTGCTTACAAGACAAGGACAGAAGGTCCTTTTTCCTTCAGCTTGTTGTAACTCAGTATAGTCATAAATATTTACTGTCAAAGGCATCTGCTGTCTCAGTTAATGAACCTCAATCTCTGCCCTTCTCATTTAATGATTCATAAAATACTGTAATTTCCTGTAAGTGTGTATCTTTTGCTGCTAAGACATTGATTTCAAAAGAAAAAAATCCGAGAAAAGGAGATATCAACTAAAGTCTCATTAGGGAAATGGTGGCATCTTGGATAACCAGGCAGAAAGCTGCATTTCTACCCTAACAACCAAATTAGCCTTGTAACTTATTGTTAGCTGAAAAAAGGAACTACAAAGCTCCCCAGTGAGGGATAAGTGCTGCAGACAGCATCTTGCCTGACAATTTACTTTTTCTCAGTTCTTCCTATCTCTGAGGAAGTGGCGTTTTTGCATTACCATAGCTGTGTTGTAGTTCCCATAAAAATAAAAAGGGGGAAGTTTCAAATGTAAAAGCAAGTTTCTTGGATTACCATGCAAACTCTCCAGAACAAGCAGAGAAGGTATCCTCTGAGATTTATTACATTTTATCTCAGGAAAAGAAGTCTAATCTGTGTTGATGCATGGTAAAAAATACATGTTTTTTTTATTTTTTCAACAATTTTGAAGACTAAAATAGGCAGAAGACCATTTCCTACAGCTCTACAGTATCAGCTCTTATGTTCTCAATTCGCTCAATCTATTAGGACATGAATTAACCAGATCTAATCAAACTCATGATTATGAGTTGATACAAAAGTAATAAAAGTAGTCTAAGGTTATGATATTTTAACATGTGTTTCACCATTTTGTCTTATGATCTCAGTACCTAACTCAGTCTTATCTCAGCACTTTCAGAGTCCACAATTTCAAACCTCACTCTGTTCAGATCAGGACAAGGCACTACTGTTAAAATGAGAGTTGGGACTCTCACATATTCACAGGACATCAGAGACCGAGTTCTCAAACAAAATTACATACGATTACAACACAGTTAAACCACAACTTGCAACGGTTGCAATAACATTCTTTGCTGTATGGCTATCTTGGCTTTCTCCTATATGAGATCCACTCTTCAGATTTATTTTCCTGTACAGAAGGACATGCACATCCTCTGTCTCTTGGAAGACAGTTTCCTGAGTAAATGCAAAATGACTGTTTTGCCTTTTGTGTCACTTAGCCATTCATAATGGCACTTTAGATGGGATTGTAAGAGCCATGGTATTTTGCAAATCAGTGGTGATGGTATCGTTCAGTTGCCATTTACTTAGAACAAATTTTACCCATTGCTGTATTTAATTGTATCATTGATTTATAGAGATTGACTTTTCTCTTAAAAATTGGCACAGGTTCCAAACATAAAAGGTACCCAGCATTTGTGTACATAGGGAAAACTCAGCTGTATCTAATAGGATCCTCCAGGTACCTGGGCTGTACTGTGTTCAAGGAAAGCTTTGCTTTCACACGCTTTGGCTTCCTGACAGCAAGTAACACCTAAGTTCATTTTCCAGCTGCCACTCCCACGGTAACATGAAAAGGATTGTGGAAAAATGGTAAATTATAAGACTAATCAGTAAATTCTTCACTCTGTCAAGTGCTCTAGCTATTTCTTTCTTGAGGACCAACATTTTTTTGCTCAGCAGACTGGTGTTAGCCCTCAGAATTTCTTGTCTCCGTTGGTACATGTTTCACATAGACATTACTGCAAACACTGTTGGAAATGGCTCCAGGAGCTGGTTGCAGGCTGCTTATCAGAGATCAGGAGACACAAGAGGCCTCTGGAAGCCTGTTTGCTATTGATGCCCCTCTAGCCTCTCACTTGCTAATGGTGAGAAGTTTCTCATCGAGTTTTTTAAAAAATGCCAGCAAAGCACAGCATTAAAATAATAAGTTGTATATGTCAGAGGGGTGTAAGAAACCGTTACCTACCCATATTCCTTGAGAATATTGTTATAATATCATTTCAGGAATCTTTCAAGAAGTGGTTCTTCATATATTATTTAACTCACTTTTTTCTTCTTTTTCTTTCTCTCCATTACATTTAACTATGTTCAACTGCATTACACTCAGCTGGAGAACTGGTGAGGAGATGCTCTCTCTGACCGATATTGCATTATACCACATGTCCCAGACACATCAATCAGGTAATAGGATTTGGACAAAGAGATACATACGTAAAGCATAGAAGAAAACTTGGTATCCTCTAAAAAAACCACTGAGGCAACATAAACTTTAAAGCCAAGGTTTTGTGTGGGTTTTTTTAAAGTCATTCTTTGTAGCTTATTGCACTTAGTCAATAATTCCATCAAATGTGTGCTGTATCTTTATCTTTTAGATCAAAATTTCAGAGGTAGGAAGCTTCCACTTTGTGTTCAGTTTCTATGCAACCTATTACTCAGGCTGAACCATGCCCTCCCTTAAACAAATGTCCCTCTTCTGAATATCAATCTCAACAGTATACATCCAAATGAAAAAGTGATTAACAAAAACCTACACAACAATAAAATACCTCTGTCAGCTGAGGGCACCTGCAGAGAGGTATCCCAAAGATACATTACTCAGCGTTTAATTGAAAGGTCAGCTTCTGGACTTAACGAATGTCCTCAGTCATAATATGCAACAGATTTGACCTAAAACATCTTGAAAATAGCTAATAAGCTGAGGTTGAGAAGGGGCAAACAGTACTAAACAAAAACTTACAAAGTTTTTGTGGACATCCCAGACAGCTAAAACACTTCTTTTTTCATTACTTAAATCGGTCTGGTAGAGAAACACATGGAGAAACTTCAGACATGAATCAACAGTAAAATAAGGAAAAAAGTAATCATAAAAGACAGCTAGGTTTATCAACTTGAAAATCCACTCACAGAGGCCTCGTAACACAAGAGACAAGGGGGATAAGCTGTCAACTCGGATGCCATTTGGGTCACTGTGATTATGTGGAGTTGAGAGTTCAGCATCAAAACATGCCTTTTGAACGTCCTAGTGTCATAAATGACAGACTAATGAAACCATTTAAGTCAGTGAGTGATGTAGGGAGCCAGCCTCCATTGCAGAAATGAACATTAACCAGGGAACACCACCAATGAATCATCTGGTGTTTTCTTCAAAATATCCCCTTCCATTCCATGTATTCTTNTTTAAAAAAACCCCCCCCTTTCCCTGTTTTTTTTTTTTTTTTTTTTTTTTTTTTTTTCACTGTAGCCACTTTCTTGTTGTCCTACAGTCATTAGTAAAACTCCTAGCTGCTTCAGCATAAGTGAGCAAAGGTTCTCGGTAAGTGAAGCATCTAAACCACAAATTTACTGTCTCTATCTGGGCATGAATAGAATACAGACTTCAAACAAACAAACAAGAACAAAACACAACAACCTCCTGGATGCAAATAATTTATTTTGATCTGAATAATTTCTCATATCTAAAAAAATACAGTAGATTTTTTATCTCAATCATAAATATTTTGTTGGAATAATCACGGATTTTAGTGAAAACCAGATTTCAAGTGATTAGAAGGTACAGGAATACTTCTGTACAGCTGGAAACTTGTGAAGAAATATCTACTACATAGCTACACCTGTTTTGTTCATTCAATGCCTACTGTTATTTGTACAATCAGAAAGTGTCTAAGCAGAACAAAAAGGTAAAAAAAATCAATGTAGGTAACTGGATTGATTTTTTATTTTTTTTTAGAATTTGTTTAAAATGAACTTTTTCATGGTAAAGGTATGCAGCGTGGTTCTTGAAATACTCCTAGAAAGTTAGGAGAAAGTGTAAAACCTGGAGTATACACATTTTATGGGAGAGAAAACACACAAATAAATGGGTTAAAGGATAAATATTACAGCTTGGAGGACATGACTAAATATTTATTCTTAAATTATTAAACCATTCTGTCAAGCTGAGAAGTTATCCCTTACTACTTCATAATTTTTTCAAGGCAGCTATAAAACTATTAGCAGTAATGAAGCGTAAGTAAAATGATTGATTTTGCCAATCACTGGGAACGTACCAGACCTTGTGTTATGCAACATGCATCGCGGGTCATCTGTGGGCTTCATTAATCATATACAACCCGCTCATTCACGAGGAAAAATGATGAATTAGTGTCTGTGGAAGCCTAACATTAACTTCACTAATTCCATGGCAGTGCGGGATATATTGTAAGCTTTTTTTTTCCCTCTTTAAACATGTCAGAGACTGTAATCTGTAATCCTGCGTGACACTTTAATCCATGTAAGCAGATATTTACATCCCATGGAGCCCCACTGATTTTAGTGGCTGATGCCTGCTCATGTCTAATCACAGTATAGTTTTCCTACTGTTGACATGATGATAAAACTGTGTATACATAAGTAAGGGAGCAGGGACTTCATTTCACCCAATTTCAGCCAACTAAAATTTGTGCCAACAATCAAACCTCAAAAAGTGAAGGGAAGGCACTTTTCTTCGGGTTATTAAATATAGGCAATCAAACTGCTACAGAAGTCATGTTATATAAAATGGATTTAATGCAATCTTAAAAATAATTAGTTCAGGCTCCAACTAACCTTCTTTTGGGAAGCTGCTCCAGAATTTTTCTTCACTCGTGGCTAGAGACTGCCCACCAACACTGCAACTGTCTATTCCTATACTAACTGTTCAACTAACGTTGTAAAACTCTCCCCTCTCTTCTAGCAATACTACCCCCCACGTTTTATTAGGCAAAACAAACAAAGATCTAAATCTTTTAATCTATTCTCATGAAATGGGATCTTTTCCCCTTGATTATCCTCCGGATAATCTTAAACACTGGTGAGAAGAAATTTTCGCAAGTTCTAGAGGAGATCTCACAAGAGGCTTATGCATCTCTGTTTCTACCATGAAGTACCGTAGGTGACAAGTCATTTGCTGCTTGTCTTACAAAAAATAGGCACTTGAAAATAATTATACTGTTGGTGTCCTGAAACAACCACCTTATAGTGCTGAGTTGCCTTGTCATCCTTGTACTTTATGCCTTTCTGCTTCCCTGCCTTTAACTTTTTTGCTTGTCTCTTTTCTTCCACTCAAGACTGTTGTGCTTTGGTTAAAGTATTTTTTGTGTGTGTGTTTTGTACAATGATTAGCACAAAATGATGATGCTTACTCAGCCCCATGGTGATGGTTATGGTAATAATAACAGCAACCTGAACATATGCATTTTCATCCTCTCAAGATAAGCTGTAAGAGTGTAAACATTTTTTTTCTCCATCTAATGGCACTGCAGAGTTATCACACGCAATAGCTGCTAGTCATTACAATTACATGCTCTCCTAACCCCTGTGGTACTTAGCTCACACTTTAAAGGACATTTCATTTTCTATAGACCCTAGATAACTAATCCATTCCAGTCTCGTCTGCAATCAGAACACACTGCAAAAAAAAAAATCTGCATTCTGAAAGACATGTACCCCCTTTTTTAGCAAATTAAAGATAAATGTCATTTCACTGGCATGTGTTGTAGGGTCACTTCTTAATATGAACAAGCCCACTCTCGTTGCAATGACTGGAAAAGAGCTTCCTCTCTTTGCTTTTCTGAAATAGACACATGCTCCGAGATCATCTGTTTCCCCATATAAATAAAGGGAGCTCTGTCTCCAGACCTACACGTGTACGTATTAGCTTTATCTTATCACCACAACCATTTTTAGATTGATGGTGAAAGGCATTGCCTCCGGTGATCGCTCATGCAGTAGAATGCACATTATATTGCCAACTGACATTTAACAGCATCTAATATGCATTCGGCCGCTACTGGAAAATTTTTATGTAACACTTTCTAGACTTTGCTTTAATGTACAGATTACAGAAGAGATATGCAGTGTGTTGAACAGTAATCTCCTCAGCAGTCACATCCACTTTGGAGAGAAAATGGTGATGTTTGCTTACATTCCTTAAGCAGAAGAAATGATCACAGCTAAGATAACAGCTGAACCTACAACGCTGTCTTTTAACCTTGTCTTTAGCTTGAATTGTAGAGAACGAAACAAAATGCATGATATTAAAACTAGAAGTAATTCCATACAGCTTTAGTAACCACCATAGGGAATCACATTTGCCATCTAAAATTACTTCAAGTTTAATGTTGTAGAAACTTTTGAATATCTGATTCACACAAAGACCCACTACCAAAATTAAAACGAGGAAGAATCCCAGGGGGAAAAGCTTGAGGAGGTATTTATTTGTAATAAACCGAATACCCTTTCCTCAAGCAAACAAACCAATGTAATTAATGGATTCACCTGAGATTCAGCATGCTTGGATCTTGAGCGGAGACTGTTCAAAGCACTCTGGGGGATTTAGATGCATATTGGTTATTGAAATTAAATCCCTTAGACTACTTTGAAAACTCTCAGCCTTGAATTCCTTCAGCCCACATGGGAGGCTGACTGGTTTCAATTACAAGAGGGCTCACAGACAAAGCGATGCAGGTGAAAGGAAGACTGCAGACACCAAATAATCATTAATGATACTAATGAGTTAAGAGCTACTGGACCCATGGACCATGTGATGAAGTTGGACGATTAGAAAGTGAAGACATAGCTGGATATGTGATGTTTGATCCTCCTTTCAATGAAAAATCTAACATAGGATTTCTTAGTTATATTGTGTTGCCTCCTTAAGGCTTTTGCTTAGGAAACTCTTTTTTCACTGTGGGGTTTTTTTTTTTTTTTAATTAGCTCTTACAATAGATTACAGAGAATGTTCTGCCTTTATTTTAGCTTCTTTCCTGGATTTTTGATCCAGTTAGAAACATTTCACCATCAAAACATACCAGGTCTAAGTAGTTTCAACTCTGTTTTCTCTTAAGCTAACCAAAATCTAGTATTACGATCAATTAGAGGTAGTTTTAGACTGTATAATTTTACAATTAAATATGTTATAGCTATGATAGAAAGTAGAAGCACTTAAAAGTTATTTAAACAAAGGGCAAGATGACTTTCAAAAAGAATAGACATAGTCTGCAGGTGAATAAGCAGCATACATAGATAACGCTCCTATTGTAAAGTACAAAACCACACACGTGATAGTAAGTTATCACACAACCATAGTACTGCACCCTTGCAATAAAAATAATGTTTTAAATAATTATCTCCCTAGAGTCTGTAAAGCCTAATGTTTCTCATTTCTCTGCCGTTAACAATGACATCTTTCTTCAACTTCATTCCTATGTTACTGCATGAGCCTGCTACAGTTGTGTGCCTATAGAGAAGAACTGTAAGGTATTCCTCACTTTAGGAAATTAATCTCAGGTGCATTAGGTTGAAGTTTGATTTGAGGGCAGGGAAGGGAGCTTTTATTAGGAAAGAGCCAGGCTGAAGGAAGCTCTTAGATTATTGAAGGTATGCTGTGTAATGGTGACAGAGAGTTACACAACTCAAACTGTGAGTTTATTTCCTACTTTTTGCCCTTTAGCCTGTTTTATCTGTTCTGTTATCCAATAATCCTTATATTAAATCCATTAGTTAATCGTTGAGGAAAACAGCAGAACAACATACAGGAAATAGTAGCAAACCAAAATATTTTCTGGAGTAAAACATTTCCTCTGCTGTGTCAGTATCATTTTGCTTCCTATTGTTTTAGCTTGATGTTACTAACTT
Source organism: Burhinus bistriatus (assembly GCA_013397275.1). Lineage (NCBI taxonomy): Eukaryota > Metazoa > Chordata > Aves > Charadriiformes > Burhinidae > Burhinus > Burhinus bistriatus. Next base: position 752,527 of record VYXH01002335.1, on the reverse strand, counting down.
CCTATTATCTTATACCAACATGTTTATTCTAAATTTGATTATAAGAAATATATGGAAGTAGGAAAGGGCACTTACTGTTGTACCTACAATCTGAGAGAGTAAGGTCTGAGATCTGTTAGTCTGATGTTTGATTCCCCTCTTTTTTTCACAGGATGTAAGTTACATGTAGGTTTTAATATCATAATAGTCACTTAAACACTGTATTTGATTCTTTGCTGATGGGAGGAAGTTTGACAGAAATTCCAGGAGGGTTAAAAAACGAGTCTGTGTGAAATGTTTTATAACCATCCATGAAGAGTTAAATAAGGCAACCCCTTCTGCCTTTTTGGTTTTTGAGAGGGGGTGTTTTGTTTACTTTTTCCATAATTAGAAGAATTTTGACTCCTCTAGAAACCTTTTTCAGAAATATTTGTGTTAGAGATTTGAGGGAAGGCAGACGCAAAAGCCATATTTTGGAACTTAAAATTATGAATGCGGTGACACTCACATAAACCTGCTCCAAATTCAAACCTTGTTGATGACTTCTTTTTTTTTTTTTTTTCTCAAAAGGGAACAGGGCCAGTAAAAACAAACAAGAATTTCCCCTTCCATTAACTGTAGCATTTCTAAAGCATTTAAGAGTACTAATATAATGCTGCCACTACTATAAAGGCTTCTGAAGAGGGGTCTACAAGCAATGATGAGGAAGGTTGATACAGAAAGCTCAGATGCAGAGGGACCACCCTTTCCTCAGAACTACATTTCAGGGACAAATTGGTCCCCTCCAGGGACCTGTTGTTTAGCCAATGAAGAAGGCTTATATTATTTTCACCGTTACTACCATAAGAGTGCAGTTCGTGTAACTAGTTCTGATCAGACTGATGGCCGTTCTTTGACCAGATGAAAAGGGCTGGCTTCTTGGAAGAACTTCTTGGCCAGCTGAAAAGCAGCAAGAAGTATGTCCATGGAAGAGCTGACTCTGATCAGCAGCAGCATTCCCTACCTCAACCAGAGCTTCCTTCCTTTGGGCACAGAGGGCTGCCCTGCCACCTCATTTTACCGAAAATATTTCCACCTTTTCCTCCTTAAAATAGTTTAACCAAATCTTCCCATCACAGGGTGTCTAGCACACTCTGTCGCATTTTTATTCCCACAATGAAGTGTGCAATAACTCCCAATACAGTAATGTGTCTTACTCCAGTATAAGGGCCCAGAATCAGCTGAACCAACACAGATGTTGGACAAACAGTAGCATTTTAATCTCTGAAGTCTTAAAAAAAAAAAAAAAAAAAAAAAAAAAAAAAAAAAAAAAAAAAAAAAAAAAAAAAATGACAGGCAGAAAATCTTTTCAAATGTGTTAAGGTCTTTGGTACAAAAGAAAAGACAGTGTTTCTTCTGATAATCCCAATTCTTTCTTTCATCCTCCAAGTAAATACCCTGACAGTCCTGCTAGCAATACATGCTTGTAATTTATCTATTTCCTGGCTCCATTTATTTTCCTATGCTATTTCTTGCAGATCTTTCTCAATCTCTTTGCTTGGGGTCTTGCCACTGAGATCCTTCCAGGAATAGAGAAAAGGTTGACTTAGACTCTGAGAAGCAGTGGTAGAAAGCGAGAAGTATTTTTATGTCCATGTCATCTGCAGAATTTCTAGAGAATCAATTTCTAGACTAAATACTGATCAGACTAAAAAGCTAATAACACTCTCACCTTCCTGATTACTTTGTTCTCCCTCTTCTCCCAAGGTAGGTAATATTAAATGTAGCTCAATTAAGCACCCTCACTCTCTGACACACCTACTGTTGTTAATCTAACACCAAATGCAAAGATCCCTGGAACAGTTTTACATTGGCAGCAGCGCAAACCTTTGGTCTCCCTCTTCAAACTGACTGGTTTATTTCATAATCTTTTATGATTCTCATTGCCTTTGGGAGTCTATACTAGCTTAGCCTTTGGTTAAATGAATTCATCTATCAGTATCTCCTGAGATATTACTTCATTCTGAATAAAGAAATATTAACTGTCTTTTTGACCTGTAGATGGCCTACAGCTTATCTGAATTTACTTCTTGTCTTGGTATCTCATAAATGATGTTATAGTGATAAAGCTAACATAAAACCTTCAAAGTAAAAGAGTAAATGGCTATTTGCCACTTATTTTTCTGAACATGAAGTATTACGAACAAAAATAGTCTTGCACACTGCAACTGCTCAAGTGCACATCAGCTGCTTCTCAGTTTAGTCTTGTTTTCAATACTAAATCTGATTTCCTTCCTCTCCCCCACCCACCCATTCACATTCCTTTCTACTTCAGTTCTGGAATGTGTGGTCTGTGGCCAGCTGACGACTTTTTTTAAAAAAAATAAATTTGAGGATATTTAAACAAGGCATTTTAAAGATCTATGGGTCAAGAGCAGGGAGAGCTGCTGGAATGAGCAGACAGTAGCTTGAATGTTTGGATGATTTCTCTTCCCCACCCTGCATTTCCCACCTATGTCTTAGTTATGAAGCTGTTGTTGACATTTCAAAGTGCTTTAGCAACTTCAGCTAATCTGTAGTGCTACCAATGAATGCCATGAGACGCATGCATAGAACAGAACCATAGAATACCAGGTTGGAAGGGACCTCAAGCATCATCTGGTCCAACCATGCATATCCCAGGAGACACACAGCTCCAATAATCTGTTTGCTTAATTTTGGTCTATACTAATTTTTCAGATATTTTGCACCTGCACCTTTAAGTTTCATTCTTCTACTGCTTGGCTAATGCAAACTGAACTTATTTGTAAGCAGGCTTTATTTCCCATAAAGTTGCAGTTTTTGTCATTGAGGATCAAAAAGAACCAATTGTGCTATACCACAGAAGGAAAGCGATGGCTCCCAGGCAGGCATCCTTTCCAAACGAGCTAGGATTTGCATCAGAATAAAATGCATACACTGGATCAAAGTTCAGTAATGTAATGCCATTTTTGCAGTATAGGACAAGTTGTAGTTTGTACAACAGGTCTTGCAACCCATTACTGAATGATAGAATAAAGCCCGAGAAAGTGAAAGAACAGCTGAAATAAAGCACTGTTGCCTGCTTCTGATGTCCCTTAATACACTTTAAAATAAATTTGGGTTAGCTGGCAGACAATGTATATAACAGCAGTTTTCAGAAGGCTAAAGGGCAGTGGTTTAAGTAGTTGCTACCCCTACAGGTGGCAGACACTGGATGGATAGAAATAAAAATCTGTGAATCTGTCCATCTTCTACAGATAGAGCAATGGGTTAAAAAAACCCCAACAAACAACAAAACAAACCCCCATACGTTAGCCTCAGTCATACAACTCACTTAGACCCATTGACAAATATTGATCTGGCCTACCTCAACCCTCTGGAAACTTTTAGCTCAGCATCAGAAAAATCCTAAGCTTCCTAAAATTGTTGCCAGAAGTCTTGATCCTGCTTCTGCTGAGATCAATGAGAACTTTGGCATGCAAGCTGGAAGAAGGATTAACATTAAAATCACTAAGTATGTAATAGAAATAATAACTCTCTGATATCTTTTTGCTAGTAAATTGCAAAGCACTTAATAAAAACAATGATCTGTAGGGAAACTAAATCATAGATATGGAAGGCTGTGTGGCAAGATTTCCCAGTAAGCCGGGGACAGATTGCAGCTCTTCCAAGTCCTGCTGTGGTGCTTTAATACATTCAACTGTAAAATATCTGAATGTGTGTCCCTCAAAGTAATTTTCTCCAAAGAATTAACAAAGCAAAGCAATTCTGTCTTTAGTGCTACATTTCTTTAACAAGTGTCTTAACCTCTTTCAAGAAGGGTTTAGTGTGGAAGTTCACACGTCTAAATTAGCCCGTTATTTATCGGTGAAGTATTTTCACCGTGATATCCCAGAGCAGAATATCACCTCTTTGAAGCTAATGTATTTACAGAGTGTTATAATTCCTGGGTATATGATATTTTATGCGTTAGTGTTAATAGTTTACTTTGGAAAATGGACAGTGGTCTGATACAGTTGCATATATGTCCTGTAGGTGATATGGAAAGTAGGGGACAAGTTGGAAAAGACAACTTAGTCTGACCATTTTGGATTTCCCAGTTATTCTGCAACTTCATGAATTCCAGCTGATCAGCAGTCCTAAATTTCTTTTGGAATAAAATTTATTTTCCTACACTAAGTGTTAACTACTTCTAGGTGGTACCACAAAGCTTTTCCTTTTGATGTCCTGCACAAATTCAAGGAAGCCTAATGCTAATAGATGTAAGAGGGAAGGGTAATGTGAACTGAAATTACAATGGCTAGATTTTGATCTTACTGCTGTTTTGGAAGAATCTTGATTTGAGTTTCTTTAAAAGGTTACTCTATTAAAAAAAGATAAAAAATTCAATCCTCTAAAAGAACTAGTTTTAATGTAATCTTCTCTAAGATGATGATCTTTGTGTGACTAGTGGACTTAGGAAGCTACTTACTAGAAGAGTAAAAGAAGGGTAAGGAGTCTAATACTGTTTGCAATAGTAAATAAAGGGGACGGGGACAGCAGAATCTGCCTTCTCTCACCTGGCGCAGTACTGTTGAATTCTCTGGATATTAGTATGGGAGACAACGTGTGTCATAGTTACAGTGCATTTATGATTTATATGTTTAAGTATTCTGTAATCCTGTTTCATTACAAGCATCCCATGCTTTGTAAATATCTTCTTTCTTCAGACCAATCTCTAGATACTCAGAAATCATTCATTTTGATGAGAAGGAGCAAATAAGGAAAAAAAAAAAAAAAAAAATGGGCACAGGACAAGCTTTTCTTTCTGATTTACTTTCAGAATCTTATTCCTTGTTGTAAGAGGAGTGACATGGAACATTTATTTTAATTCCCATTGAGGGCCCTGGGAGCACTCACTTCCATTTGCTTCTCTGTCTTTCATGGAGTAGACTTTTTTTCTCCTGTTATCTAAAAGAAATTTCTGGTAACCAGCAGAATACCAGGCTGCCTTGGGACATCAGACAGATAGGAACTTAACAAAGTTGTTGACTGAATCTCAAACATGCTAGGGCTGTCTGGGCTTCGCTGAGTTAGTTCCTGGGTAGTCCTGTGAAGAAATTCTCACAAACAGGAGCATCAGATGTCTCCAGCTTCCTTAACCATCCTGCAGAATTTTGATATTTGAAAGAAAAGCGTCCACTATACTGATGACTGTTGCAACTGTTTGTTTGGTATACACTTGTCATACACGAGGCCATTATTTTAAAATAACATAAAACCAAATTTTATTCAAATCATGTGAGATAGGTAAAAACTGATTGTTCTTGTTACGCAGACTGAAGGGGAAAAGCCTTTATTTTTGCTATGGACCCTTTCCTCCAAATGATCCTGGAAAACATAAAGGGAGAAGTAATGCTTAATCACCGCTCTTGATGGTTTTATTCTTGCTACAGTAACTGTACTTCAGGATTATTCAGGAAATATGTACAAGTTTTAAAAAGTATACCTCCTATTTCATTTCACTGACTAGTAAATTGAGTACTGGATTAATTTGAAACTCAACTCTTTAATCTGTTCCTAACTGAAATGGGGAAATACACCTATTACCTTCTGCAAAAATGTATTAATTTTTTCCCCTTTTAGACTTAGAGGAAATTCTTAGAGATGCTGGATGATTTGGTTCATGTTGGGAAATGGGCTGAACATGGACCAGGAGGACAACTGCATGGTACTGCTGCACAGTCCGCACTTCAGCGTGACTCTGCCGAAGCACAGGGTGCCCCACCAGGGCCGTGGGGCCTTTGCCAGCGCAGACCCTACCTTTCAACCTAACACTCCGTGAAGGCGTTTTTCTGCTCTGGAGTTTATCCCATGTCAGGTTATTGGTACAGCAGCAAAATCACCACTGTCTTGATCATTAAGGGGAAAAAGAAAAGTGGCTGGGGGGAAGGAAAGAAGCAAAGAGGGCAAGCTTGCTTCTGCTTTTAGAAATAACCAGATGACACTAACACGCTGTGGGAAGACATGTCAGACTCTTTCATGCTCCTCCTGCAAAGATGTGTTCAACTGATGTTCGGTGTTACCATGAAATATTACATGAAATATTACATGAAATGTACAGCAGGAAAGGATGGTGGGGTGATCAAAACTGTTAGTGGTGGAACTACCCAGACAAGAGTTTTAATTTGGGGGACACTGCTTTGGTAAGGTTTCCAGTTCTTCAGTAGGAATGTCCATTGTGCAAGAGGAGAAATAGTACACTGAAGCTGTACCCTTTAAAAGTGTAGACTTATTTTTTCAGTATGAAAAGCAAGACAAGAAAATTGGCTTCAAAACACATTCCTAATGCTTAAACCATTCTCTGGTATATATAACTATTTAGACTGAGGGGGGAAACGGAGAGCAGATGAAGAGATTATTAAAAAAAGTATTATTTTTAAGGTCGACTGCTATTGTAATAGCCCAATCGTACAATCATCTAAAAGTTTTATCACGTATGACAATATTTGAACTTGTTCATGATCAGTATTTGCAGCCAACCATTAGCTTATATAGGTATCCAATAATTTTAAATGTCAAACAAATGTGTTCTTTATCTAGCATGGACTGATAAGAAAATATTGTTTACTTACTTCATTCAAAGCAGATTGGATCACTTGGCTTATTTTAGAGCCTACTTTATTGTACCACGCTGAAAGCCTGGCCAGGAGAATCAACCCTTTGAATGAACTTAGGTCCAAATATTGACGACAGTAACATGCCTTCAAATACCCGTTTGAAATGTGAAAGGTTACACCTCCACAGAGAAGGAACTGAAGATTGCAGCAAAGCTGTAAAATTGTGACTGTATCTCGGTCCAGCAGTTCCAATTGCGATGAGTTTATCTGACACTCTTGCAGTGGCAGTGTACTCATCTCTAAAATTGAAAATACAAGAAAGCTGTCATCTGACTGTCATGTTTCTGTATAATGTCTTTTTCAAACTTTCTCTGAAGCTTCCAGATCAGGCCTCAGCTAAGCAAAAAAATTTTTTTTTCTGGCACCTGACCTCTGACAGAAGATAATTCTGATATTTTTCAGGGGGGTGCGATGGTTTGGTTTTTTTTCTTTAGTTGTGTGTGGTGGTGATTTGGTTTATGGTTTTTTTGGGGGGTGGTGGTGTTGGGGGGATGTTTGTGGTTTGTTCTTGGGTTTTTTTGGTTTGGGGTTGTTTTTATTTAAAAAAACCCACTCATCACAAGTTCACACAAGTCATCGTAAGGCTTGCCTTCCTACTGCATATGGACTGAGTTCACCTACGTCCAGGGTAACTTATATATACTGTGGGTACCTTTTGAAACGACATCACAAAATGGTTTCTTAAAACCCCCTGATACCACTTGCATGACCTATGCTGAAAAACAAGCAAGGGGGTGATCCTTCTAATGAGCCTTAATATAGCTGTGCATCTTCAGCAAAAGATAGCTAGGAGGTTTCCTTCCTGTAATGGAAGAAAATATTGAGGAGTACTACTATTTTCTTGTCCTTAAAGTGGAGTAAAGGATTAGATCAATTTGGCAGCCATGCTAAGGATTTGCTGTGTGTTGTGGTAACAACTTAAAAAATTCAGGCTGTAAAATATCATTAAAATTGGGATTAATCAGGATTAACACACATTGGGGGGTGGGGAATGCATTATTAAATCTCCTTGTCACCTTCACAGATTTCAGGGCTATGTTTTCACATTGAAAATAAGTCAGTCATGGATTCCTGTAAGTTTCAATAAATACATTTTTATTGATCCAATATAGACATCCTCTTTACAAGAAGAACATTTAAAACAAGTTTATATTTACCAAAGCAGTACATCCTTGGGTTATTTTGGGTTTGTTTTTAATTTGCTTGTCCCCTGACCCTCTTGCTTATTTCCTCTGGCAATAGCTATTCCTAGCTTATAAATGTGCTCTGAACACAGAGGTAGTCTGTTGTTAACTATGATTTCAGAAGTGTAAATCTATGATAATAAATATCCTAAAGTCAAGAAAGACTAGATATTAAGCTTTTTTTTTTTCTCGTGGCCAGTAGTAATAGCAGTTTGTATATATTATATCAAACTAGAGGATTATTTTTTGGGTAAATATTCTTTTTTGCTTTTCCTGTTTCCTAGTGACACAGTTGGAAGCAGGAAACTCTTTGAGTTTTGAGCTGCAGTAGTCCAAAGGATATCCTTGTCTCTCTCCACCTCTATAAATAAAGTGGGAGAACTTATACCCTGCCTCTAAAAATCAGTATGTGTAACTTCTAGGTTGCTTACAAGAAGAGTCAGAGCTCTTTGTAACTATTTGATTTGTTTGCAACTAATGAGAATTAAAGTATTATACACCCAATGTTACTTTGTGAGGTTTCTGACAAATATTAGTCCCCGCAAACCACTTGCACCAAGTCTGGGCATCTCATTATTTACTTCAGTTATATAATTCTGCCTGCAAGGGAAGTGTCACGGAAGGATCAAGTTTTGGTTAAAAAGGGAAAACTTATTTTGTTGTTGAACAATTTTCGGGTCTCTTTCTTTCCTCTTCCATTTGGTAAATTTTCCAGGATACATCATATCCTAATATAACCCAATATTTGTATTGATAGGATGAGCTGAAAGGACACTTGCCTACTTTGTTCAGTAAAGCACAATGAAGTGCCTTTACAATAGTCTAATTTTGGTTTAAGCTTTCAGGGTGGTTTTTTTTTTTTAGAGAGATTTATTTCTAGAACATCTGTTTAATCGCTCAAGCCAGTTTGCTACAAGCCTGTACCAAAGTTAGCGGAAATGTGTGGTTTCGAGAAGGAGTATCAGCTTGTGTGTAACTGTCTGAATATCAGGTTCCCAGTTCCTATACGAAAACGTTGGAATGGTCAGACAGGAATCACAAGAATGAGAAGAGGATGTAAAACTTCATATAAAACCTCAAGAAGTTCGATCCATTTACTTTATCATCTGTAGGCCAAAGGTATTTTTTCCAATATATAACAAATATGGTCTTGTAAATAGATACCTCTCCTGTTGATTAATTAAAAGTAGAACAAAGTTCAATGTCTTCAATTTGAAGCTAAGCACATTCTCACAGAGACAAGGTGCAGATTATGTAGAAATGGCAGTAATTAACCTTTATGCTGATTTTAGTAAAGACAACAGTAGGTTTTCCATTACTGGAAGTCCATAAATCAAAGTTGGAGATCTTTTTTTTTTTTTCCTGACTAGTTATTTATATTTTATTTCTATTTAGGACATAATCCAGAAAACTCCTAGAGTTTCTCTTATGCAGGAGATCAGGCTGTCAGAGCACCAGAGGAACCCCTGATTACTAAGTGTTCTGCTATTTGGCAAGATTTAGTGGGTGAAAGCCTGGATATGTTAAGTGGAAATACTGTCACTAATTTAAATTATATCATTATACCTTTGCAATATTTTATTTGCCTGGGGGATCTAAATATCCAGTAGTAATTCTGGATTATGAACTGGGATTATGAATCGTTACTTTTGAAATGATGGCATAGTCAGGAGGTGAAAGCAGGGTTTTACTCCTCTGCAAACAGGGAAGCAGGAGGCTGCGTTCAGCCGTGCAGCTGGCCACGGTTCACGAGCCGTACGTGATCCAGAACATCCACTTGGTGCGTTTGAGACAGGAAGTGTGAACGGCAGCCTCAGCAGATGGAGGTGTCTGAGTTTTGCTGGAAATTCAGAGCTTGTTTATTACCTCAGCATAGCAGCAGTTCGCAAACACAATGGTACTGAGGGTGCCATAAGCTGGAAATTTCTGCAGTCAAATTTCCCATTGCTCTTCCTGTTGAGGAGTGATTTTTACCTTTCCAGCCAGGGTAGACAAGGTTGGGTCCATCAACACCGCGCCAGCTGCTATGCCAAGAGGGAAGAAGGCTCACACTGGTACTTTGGCATTGTACCACCTGCTGTGTGGCCACCTACTGAGATAAGATGGAGGAACAAATCTCTAAATTGTGGATCACTAATTTAGGTCATGGACTTTGACTTTTCTACTTGCAGGGAAGGTTGATTTCACTTACTACTGTTGTCAAGATCTAGCTGAAGCCAGTTGGAGAAGGAGAGAACAGAAATTCCACTTGCAAGCTCTTGTATGAAGTGATCTAACATAGAGAGCAGAAAAGAACCAAGAAAATAAATTAATACACCCAGAAGGAATGGAATTTGTGTTCACAGACAGACCAGTAATCTTCCAAACAAAACAAAACTGAGCAAAGAAACAACATGTAATCTCTTTGCTTTTAACTGTTCTCTCCCTCCATTTTCTTCCTGCTCCTCAGACAGGTCAGGAGGAATGCAAAAACTTCCATCCACCCCTTCTTTGGACACCCCCACTGCCCCAGACAGACACATACAGTCACTCACTCTTAATTTTTACTAAGGGTTGAGAATATTCCCCCCCCCGCCCCGTCTGAGAAGAAAGGGAGTAATCTTTCCAGAGAAAAATGCATGTAGCAGCCTCGTTCCCGTGATCATCTTTCCATTGGGACTGTACTGCTTCACCATCTGACAGACTGTCTCTCAAAATCCCAGTCAGATGTCTGTTTTTCCTTCACTTGGTATTTTCATCAGGGAGACTTTACCTCACCATGCAGTTGCAAGGCAGGAGAAGGAAGAGCTGGGAACCCTCACAGTGATGGAGGATGAGGGTCACCTACACCCTTTGTCCNGATGTCTGTTTTTCCTTCACTTGGTATTTTCATCAGGGAGACTTTACCTCACCATGCAGTTGCAAGGCAGGAGAAGGAAGAGCTGGGAACCCTCACAGTGATGGAGGATGAGGGTCACCTACCCCCTTTGTCCCTCTTATTTTCTTTTTTTTTTTTTTTTCTCCTTTTTTCCCCCCGCAAAGATGAGGGAGTTCTTCTTTGCGGTCCTTTCTTTTCAGCTTCAGAGCATGTTATGCGATACTGCTCCTACCCTGCTCTGCAAAAACTGCACCTGCTGAAGGGCACCAACTCTGTTTGGGGTCCCTTGTGCCAAGCAGTGTACAAAGACTTAATAAGGAATAGCTTTGCCTAAGGAGATTTAATTTAAAAAAGGAAAATGGAAGAATAATGGAAAAAAGGAAAACCGAGACACATAGTATGATCTACCCCCGTTCACACTGGGAGACAGATTCAGCCTAGTGGCTTCTCTAAAACTTCGTCATTACTATTGACTAAGAAATAAAGCAGAAGCCTGCTTCAGAAAAGGAGGTATGCCCGGTGTCAAAAGAGTCTGGTACTTACTGCTTTTGGGAGGTACACCAAGAACTGTAGATAATATTGCAGATTTACGAGTACCTTTAATTAGCGCATTTCTATCCTGTTCACCAGCATACTGACAAAGAGGTTTAGGCTCTGCAATGCTATTAGAGTGATGAGCATCATGCAGTAAAATCCATGGTGCCAAGAAGGCATCCCAGCTCCCTGGACATGGCTTTGCACCCCAAAATCAGGTTTACAGAAAAGACTGATCTGAGCGATGAACCACAAAAGCCAGCTGATGAGAAAGGCTGAAAAAAGTTGTGGTTTAACTTTTCCCTGGTATTTTGTACCCATTTTGCCTAGGTTTGGAATCAGATTCTTAAACACATGCAAAAA
>VYXH01002335.1:730210-740944 GCA_013397275.1 Burhinus bistriatus | reverse complement strand
GTTTGAAATAAGATTTTTAAAAAAAAAAAAAAAAAAAAAAAAAAAAAAAATCAGAGCAAAAGTGCCTGTTTCCAAACACAAAACCACAAATGATGAATAGAAGGTGGAAAGGGATATGGCACAGTTGTGACATTCTCATAATTTATTCTAGTTGTTAAAGCAACTCATTTTTGATGCAGAAGGCTTTTCCTCTGCCTGAGGAAACAAAAACCCACCTTGCGCTGAACAGTCCGGCTGTTTGTTTATGTAGGAAATGAAGATGGCCTCTCGTGTTGAGGCTGTGTTGCTGGGAAGAAAGAGCTAGGTTTGGCTGGGGTAAAGGCAGGAGAGCAATTAAGTACTTATTTCTGCCCCCTCAGCTGTAGATAGATCCTGGGAATGGGGAGACCTGTATTAAAGGGGACTGAGAGATGGTAGTTTGCTTTGTTTCCAGACTGTTGAATACAAAACTATTCTGATACATATATATATATATATATACAACTTCCTTCTAGTCCGCTTTCTTCTCACAGCAGAATTAGCTGTATCTCGAGCGAAAAAAAAAGTTTCATCCTGTCAGACTTGGGTGGAAAGGGGAGGGGAGGATAAAACATGAAAACAATTAAACATGTTTATTTTTAATAGTGTCTGGCAGTAGTCAGAGTTTTTAAAACTATAAATAAACAAAGGTCATAGTCAACGATGAGAAACATATGCTATACACATGTTTTTGAAAATGTAGATAAAGAAAACAGATAATGAATAGTATTATGTAGGTGGCTTTTTACAGGACACTCATCAAAACTACCGTTACAATTTCCAATAGTATCAGAAAGCAGCTGCGTCCCATGGCCCAGTGAAGAATGTAAAACTGAGGTGCCTGCATCCTTTTCCTTCAGTTACCACTGTCCTGCTGGATTTCATCTCCTTTTCCCCTTCTTTTCAGTTTGGGGACAGGACTCGCTGTGCCTGGAGAAGACGTGTACAGCACAGTGGGTCCAGATCTTTGTACCAGCCTGTAGCTGCTAGTGCAGGATTTAAAAAAAAAAAAAAAAAAAAAATCTACTTATATGTGGAAAATGGGAAGCTACATTCAGTGACAAACCAATGCTAAAGCTCTGGCAAAAAGGACAAAACCTAAATTTCTGGTGTTTGAAAGAAGATGAGGGCAACTTAAGGATCAACCCAGACCAGGAAGCCAATACGAACCACGGTGCATGGTCAGCAGCCCCTCTCTGCTGCTGGCGATGGGCGCAGGAATACGGCTCCAATTATCTGAGCTATTTATGTGCACTTGCTTTTGGCAATCTTGCTTTGGAATGCTGTCTGTAAAAGGTTTCATACTTTTCTATTAAGCTTCTTAAAGGGCCATTATGCATTCACAAAAATCCATATCCATCTGGTGAGGAATGTTTCCTGACTCAATTAACACCGCATGCATACCAATTGCTGCCATTCTGGAGTGTGATTCAGTATTCCAAATGCACTTGCATATTAAGAGAGGACGTTAGGAAATAGAGTGGGAAAATGGTACATTTTACAAGAAAAGAATAAAGAATAATAGCTTTATAGTGATTCTCAGGAGCTGGAAGTCTTCATTTAAAACCCAGCCCTCACCAGCTTGTTTTGTGGTAGCTTTAGTGTCTGGTACTAGCCCATACCTGTACGACACAGAGCTTTACAAATGAGAAGCAGAAATAATTTCAGTGATCCCTGCCAGTTATTTTATTTTCCTGAATATTATCCTTCTTCAAGTAGTGTATTTATGGGTTTTTAATTACAGATGCTTAAACTTGTTCTAATATTCTTTATCACACCATTTTAGAGAGCTTTAGAAGGATTTTGGGGGGGGTGTGTGAAATTGTTTTCACAGTAGGCTTTTCTGAGTTTTAAGGCAACAGCTACATTCCCAGCATCTAGTCCTGATACCATAAGATTCAGACGTAGGTAGGGCCCTTTAAAAGTGATAATGTTTTCATGAATCATCTGTGCCATGCTTAATAGCAATTAAGATTTGTGAATACATACGCTTTTTATTTTCCATGCCTTTAGTACTAATTCTGTTAAGTGGGGTTTTTTTTGGTTGATACTTGCTGCTGTTGCTGTACACAGTACTATAGTTACACAGTACTTTGATTTCTTTTAACACTGAAGGTTTCCTTTCTAAAAGTACCAAGACGAATGATATAAAAAGGCATGATGCTTCTTAAAAAAACAGGATAAGGAGTAAAATATTACAGAGAAGATGGGTTATTCTTGATGTTTTTGTATGAGGAGACCAAGGCAACACTCCACTCCTCCAAGAACGCATAGAAAGTGTAAAAACAAACTGAAGAATTACTGACAAATCTAAAAGACATTGGAAATAGAAGGCAGAAGACATCCATCTGAGAGAAAAGCAGGTCAGTTTGTACACCATCTTTAAGCTTAGGAAGAGAATTGTTGGAGGAAAACGTGAGCTTTCCAAAGGAACTCTTAAGAAATCGTACGTAATAATGACTGACACAATTTCAAGTGGCTTGAAGTGGGAAATGAAATGAAAGTGGGAATACACAGACAGAAAACAGTAGATGCGACTTTCTGCTTGTAAGGCAACAGGGACAGAAATTTGCTTTGACAGAAGGAATTTAGAGAAAGATGGAAGTGTGTTAGAATTTAGTTGGGCTGAGGGATTATTGATATTAGCAGAACTGTTGCACAGCTGTTAGTGGTAATTGGATTTGTTGCCTTTTCATGTTAGGACTTCTATCAATGGACTATCTAACTCGGCCACAAAATATGAATCTACTTAAATCCTCTACAAAATTAGTTCAAGCCATGGTATAGTTTATTTTTTAAAACTCTGTTCATGTATAAATAAAAGTTCTCATTTAGTCTTTGTAATTTGTTTTCCCTAGGTTTTCAATTGGCCATTTAAAAACAAATAAATTAGTTATTAGAACCACGAGCTATGCATAGAATCTTCTCTACAATACTACTGTTGGCATTCAGATAGAATTCCACATAACTGAGTGACGAGGACAAAATGTAACAGGCAATGCAACATTTGTCTAGCTTAAGCATCTATTGTATAATGAGATTCTTATTTTAATCATTGTCTTTCTGATTTTAAATTGTTATTTTCCCTTTTCTGCTACAAGCGAATAAAACAGCAAGCAGTTAAATACGGGTTAGGTTAATAAGTCATTTTAAATTCACTGGATGCATGACAGCAAGTCACCCAGAAACTTGCTGAATATCCTTGCCATTAAGTTGACTAAGAAAGGAAATAATAGAGTAATAACTACTCTTATTTTGCACCATTCATATGTTGTCACAAGACGGTACAGTCATACAAAAAAGACATTAATAAACTGGCTTTAATTCTTCGGAGGGTCAGTGAGACTGCTGGGGGGTCAGAGCACCTGATACATAAGGGAGAGCGCAGGGTTTTGTTCTGTCTGGAGAAGAGGAGGCAAAGGAGGATCTTAATGCTGTCTTCAATTATCTAATGGGTAGCTGAAGAGTAGATGGCAGCTAGACTTCTTTTTTTCCAGAGGTACACAGCAAACTTAAAGGGAATAGATACAATCTGCAGCAAGGGAAATTATTGTAAGGACTAAGGAAAAAAACCTTTTCTTTGCAGCAAGGATGGCCAAACACCGGAGCGGGGCCCAGGGGCTGTGAAATCCCCCTCTGTGTAGTGGTTCAAATTGTCACTGGACAAGCCCTGAGCAACCAGACGTACTCTTGAAGCTGGCACTGTTTTAACTGGGGACTTGGACCAGGTGATGTTCAGAGCTGCCTTCTGACATAAATCATTCTGGCATTCTCTGACCGTGCTTCAAACCCAAACTCCATTAACAACTACTATAATGTGTATTTAATGAAGTTGCACAAATAAGTGTTGCTTTTGCTATTTATGTCCATGACTCTTGTCATCTTCCTGACCTTAGAATATCCACTTACCATGTTATGTCTCTTCTGCAATGAGGAGAGTACCTAACCTGCCACCTCTAGAAGTACAAAGGAGGTATTAAGAGATCTTCACAGTTCAGGAAGGTGTGGAGAAGACTGATTTGACCCCCTTTATGCAGAGAGATGGCAGAGAGAAGAAGCATTTCTGTATGACAGGAAAATGAAGCTTGAAACAGCTCTCTACCTGAAAAACACTGTTTTCAGGCTGCTGGGTTTTTCTGTGTTTTTCTCTCCCTTTTTCTCTGATACAAGGCATGCTGGTAAGTCAGTCAGAATTCTCATGTGTCTTAGGAATGAACAACACTGAGAAGCACTGGCATGTGTACATCAACATCCAAAAATATGTTCTCCCCGTGCATCTTAACCATGTGTGAGAGAAAGAGGGTGGCTCTCCCGAAAGCCCTGCATTCCTGCAGGAATAGATGCCTGGGTCTGTGGGACAGAAGGCAGCTGCCGTCCCCTCTGTACTTTCTGCTCTGCCTTCTGCAGGAGTGTTTCGATTTTCAATACAGTTTTGCAATATGAACCTTACCCCATGTGAGACCTCAGAAGGTACAAAGTTTAAAAAAAAGCTTGTTCTCCTTTGGCAGACCATGCAAAAGATTTATTCTTCTGCTACTGTGCAAGTAAATAAAACAGCACGGAGAGATGAAGGCTAGAATGTTAAAAAATACGTGCCATTAATAGCATTTCTGAACAATTTCAATCTGTTCTCTGAGGCAGCTGAGGGACTTGGTAACAGTTGGGGTTGCATTTGGTGGTCATCAGAAATTTACACTGACGTATATAATACAATATACGTATCCCATGTAGGGATGACTTTTTTTCAGGGGTGGTGGGGGCGTTTTTATATTAATTGGCAATTGCTCTGAAGTATTCATTGGAAAAAACTTGGCTGAACTTTGAGAAACAGTTAATGCTCTAGGGTTTTTTCCCTCCAAATATTATTTATTTCACTGTTGATAGTTTTGTGATAATTATTCCACTCCCCACTGATAGTTTATCGTTATTTGTGTATAACTTCAAAGCTACAGTCTCTGTTTCTAACGGAATTTTGCATTGGTCTCCACTCTGCTACAGATCAAATNTTTTTTTTAACGGGAGGTCTTTAACTTCAAGGACCTCCTAATTTCAATGAAAAGTTCAATGCAACTTTTTTGCAAACCTATCAGCCTGCAAGGACGTAATTGATCAAAACCTTTTTGACTTCAGATACAATACTGTATTTATAACTATTTTCACTACACTTATATTTCACATCACATTTACAATGCAATGATATTTGAGAGTTTCTTACATTATAATTTCTTAACATAAAAACAATACAGAGGTGTTTCTGATTGTGCTGATGCAGAATAACAGAAATGGAAATCCTGTTTTGTCAGTTCTTTCTAACACAGCATTGTTCCCCCTGGTACGTGGTTCCCTGCTCTGATTACTCCGGTTCTGAATGACTCAGTTTCCGCATTTCCTTAAAAGATTACTCAGTCTGTTAAATAGGTTCAGGACCGTTTTGCCAAGAGTCTGTTTCCGCATTCAGTTTTATCCAATTAATTCTCGTGATTGCTAACAATTCTGAACAATTTTGCCTTTATTGTTTTATTATTTTTGTTTTGAAAGGGTCCATGCCATATATGAGCGCTTGATGGAACAGGACTATCCTACCTCTAATACTGATGTATTAGTTCACTATGGGTGAAGCTAAAAATCACTGGGTCCTTTCTGTGTGAATGTTGTACTGTGTGCTTTTATCCATTCCGGTTTTTTCCTCTGTCACCTTTCAAATAATGTCTTTTCACAGAATTCCAAGTGTCCCAGTGGAAACATGCTCTGGATTGTCTTTTCTCCCAGTTAGTTTACCTCTCCTTTTTCTAGGCCAAATCTCTTCTAGGCTTGGTTTTTTTTCATCATTTCATTGCAAAGGCTTACAGACACGATGTAGTGCTAGGTTGAGGTAACAAGTAGCATGATGCGGTCATGATGGGATAACGGTGTTGGGATACTGACGCGCTGGAGGAAATGGGGTGAATGGTTCATTGTTTAACTACTGTCAATAAAGGGTCAATGTTCAAGGAATTAGAGGGCTGATAGAGTGCCAACTTCTGGATGAGAAATAAAACAAAAGCCCTGACGGTTTGTGGTTATTAAAGTTTCCATGGCTCTCTTCCAATACTAACATACTATTTTGAAACCCTGACAAAATTCAAATCGACTTATTTACATTCTGCCTCCCCATATTTCCTATTATTGTATAACACATTCTTGTTACTTAATTGCTGTGTAATGTCCTGTGATGCTAAGCAGGTGCTGCTGCCGTTTTGTGCTTGGGAACATGATCTAAATGTAATGTAAATCTGTAGTTTAATGACTCACCTGTATCTCTAACATCTGATTCCTTTTTATATTGTTTATCTTCACTCAAGTGCTCTAGCCACACCACTCAAGTTGCAGAAGTCAAAGGCAGGGACCAGGAGAATGAAGAACTGCCCACTGTAGGAGATGATCAGGTTTGACATCATCTAAAGAACCTGAAGGTGCACAAGTCCATGGGACCTGATGAAATCCATCCGTGGTCCTGAGGGAACTGGCAGATGAAGTTGCCAAGACTCTATCCAACATATTTGAGAAGTCCTTGCAGTCCAGTGAAGTTCCTGTTGACTGGAAAAGGGGAAACATAACCCCCATTTTTAGAAAGGGAATAAAGAAAGACATGGGGAACTACAGGCCAGTCAGTCTCATCTCTGTGCCTCGCAAGATCATGGAGCAGATCCTCCTGGAAACTA
The DNA here is from genome assembly GCA_013397275.1 of Burhinus bistriatus. Classification (NCBI taxonomy): domain Eukaryota; kingdom Metazoa; phylum Chordata; class Aves; order Charadriiformes; family Burhinidae; genus Burhinus; species Burhinus bistriatus. The sequence goes on along the minus strand of VYXH01002335.1, from coordinate 734,225 downwards.
TACTAAGGCACATGGAAAATAAGGAGGTGATTGGTGACAGCCAACATGGCTTCACTAAGGGCAAATCATGCCTGACAAATTTGGTGGCCTTCTATGACGAGGTCACAGCGTTGGTGGATAAGGGAAGAGCAACTAACGTCATCTACCTGGACTTGTGCAAGGCATTTGGCACTGTCCCACTCGACATCCTGGTCTCTAAACTGGTGAGACGTGGATTTGATGGATGGACCACTTGGTGGGTAAGGAATTGGCTGGATGGCCACACTCAAAGGGTTGTGGTCAACAGGTCGATATCCAAGGGGTGAGCAGTGATGAGTGGTGTTCCTTAGGATTTGGTACTGGGACTAGTGCTGTTTAACATCTTCGTTGGTGACATGGACAGTGGGATTGAGTGTGCCCTCAGCAAGTTTGCTGATGACACCCAAGCTGTGTGGAGCTGTCGACACGCTGGAGGGAAGGGATACCTTCCAGAGGGACCTGGACAGGCTTGAGAGGTGGGCCCATGCAAAACTCATGAAATTCATGAAAGCCAAGTGCAAGGTCCTGTGCGTGGGTCAGGGCAATCCCATCCATAAACACAGGCTAGGTGGAGAATGGATTGAGAACAGCCCTGAGGAGAAAGACTTGGGGGTGTTGCTGGATGAGAAGCTCAACGTGAGCCAGCAATGCACGCTTGCAGCCCAGAAAGCCAACCATATCCTGGCCTGCATCAGAAGAAGCACAGTCATCAGGTCAAGGAAGGTGATTCTGCCCCTCTAGTCCGCTTTCGTGAGACACTACCTGGAGTAGTGTGTCCAACTCTGGGGGCCCCAACATAAGAATGACACGGACCTGTTGAAGTGGGTCCAGAAGAGGGCCATGAAGATGATCAGAGGGCTGGAGCACCTCTCCTATGAAGAGAGGCTGAGAGAGTTGGGGTTGTTCAGCCTGGAGAAGAGAAGGCTCTGGGGCGACCTTATAGCAGTCTTCCAATACCTACATAAAGGGGGCTTACAGGAAAGATGGGGAGGGACTCCTTATCACGGAGTGTAGTGATAGGACAAATGGTAACAGTTTTAAACTGAAAGAGGGTAGGTTCAGATTAGATATTAGGAAGAAATTTTTTACCCTGAGGGTGGTGAGACACTGGAACAGATTGCCCAGGGAAGTTGTGGATGCCCCATCTCTGGAGGTGTTCAAGGCCAGGTTGGATGAGGCTTTGAGCAACCTGGTCTAGTGGAAGGTGTCCCTGGTCATGGCAGGGGGGTTGGAACGAGATGATCTCTAAATGACCTTCCAACTTAAACCATTCTATGATTCTGCTAATACCATTTTAGGATTATCTTCATAAATTTATTTACATTCCTTTTCAACACTTATACACTCAGCCACAGGATAAAATTTCCCTCTCAAGTACTGTTGTAGGGTCATGGTGTATGCATACACAGACAGACCTACTAAAAAAATCTTTAAGACTTCTGATGCATAGAAATAAAAACACAAAGAAAATAGCCACGTATAGCGATTTTCTCACTTGCCAGATCTAAGAAAATGTATTCTTCACTTCTATGTTTGAATCAAATAACCAAAGCAAGAATTTAACTGTAAAGAAATTACCGGAATTACAAAATATTTCATGTTTCAAGTGAATCTCCGGCCTTGCTTCTGTCTTGGAGGAATTTCATGTGAGCAGGACTTGGCATTCTAGGACTCCTTAAGTGTTTGTTAAGTTCTCCTGGTTGGCTCTGGGAGCAAAAGGAGACCAACACACACTACATTCTTGTTGCTGACCAAACCAAGACAGAAGACTGTAAGGAGAGATATCCTAAAGCGTGTTCCTCTAATATACATGTGCAATAACCTTGCCTAGTGTTAAAAAGATTTAAGAGAAATTGAAGAGTCCAAGGTCAACGGTAAACTAAAAAATTCTCACTCAGTTCCATTTAACAGTACAGACACCTGAGTTCTCCAAGTGTCTTTGACTTCAATATAAACTCATAATTCTCTTTTTGTACACACCAAAACCCAGTTAAGGAGCTCACGTCCTATCACATGCTACCTGCTGTGTAAGTGTCCAAAGCCACCCACACTGCAGGCACACAGTTTGTCTAACACTGGCAGCTTTGGAACCCACACATGGTGCAATGTTGACTGCTTTTCAATTTGCAGTGCCACAATTTTTTTTCCTCCAATGTTACAGGGGAATTTGGGATTACACCACCTTCCCAAGACATGGAAAATTCAGCTGTTTGCATATCATGAGCAAGTTGAAGTTGTTTCTTGCAAAGTCTGGATTAGCTACCATCAACACTGTTCTGCTCTGCTGGCCGGTCACAGCTGAAGCAGTACTGAGCTTTGCAGGTACCCAGCTCTTTTTTTCTATTGGACCTGTCTAGACTGTTGAGATCTCAGGGCAGGAACCATCATCTGTGCTTTTAAATCATCACAAAAATTTTACTTTCTTCATATTTGAGGATGACAGTGAAGGAGGGGAAATACAACTGAGATTTTTGTTTCTTTAATAAAGCAAGAAAAAAAAAAGGATCTGATGCATTGGGAACTGGAGAGGAAACTCCTTATTCTTCACCTCTAATGTTAGGAATAACAACTTTTCTACCTTTACTGTAGGATGTGATAGATGGCTTCCATGTGCCTGTAAACCTCCCTGCTCCTTAATAAAACAATATTCTTCAAAAACTTTCAGGATCAGTGAGTTAGAGAAAATGTTAAAATTCTGCTAGCATGTGTTTAGGGCTGAGTTTGAAAAAATCCATTCCTTCTCAGCTGAGTGAAATCCATGCTACCTCTCAGTAAATGTGTATTCCTCGCTTGTGCTTTCAAAAACAGTATGGATGAAGCAGAATTTTTCAAAGCTAAAAAAGCATTTGCAAATTTAAATGCTACATAGGGTTTCTTTATGATGAAGAAGAGCACGCACCCATCACAACGTTGAGTGGTCTCAGGTAACACAGTCCATTTTGCTGTCTGCCAGTGAGCCTTACACAACTTTGCTTTTAAAAATAAAAGAACAGGGATTGTAATATTTATGATTCTTTAAATCAACAACTGTACAGAAAAAGACTGTTCCTGAGAAAGTTCTATTAGCCTGTAATTTCACAAGGGCACTAGCCCTTCTATCACTTATTAATAAACTTAGTGCCTCAAGGCTCCAATTAGGTATTAGAAAGCAGTGATAACAGGCATTGTAAATGTGCAAGACAAATCTTCCCTACGGGACTATAATACAATATTGTTTTTAAAAAAACCTAGTAATTTCTTAAAATAGCTTTACAGCCATGGCAGGCTATTACTAACTTTGGCCTAGATCCTGCAATGAAAATGCGTGTTGTGAGTCTCCATTGAGTAAGAGAAGGCAAAGAACTTGCTCTTTTTGTAAAAGCCCATTAAAAATGTAAGTCCCTGTTACAAATTGGATTTTTTTGTTCACTTTCAGCATAAAAACAGGGTAGCTTGCAGTTGATGCTGAAATTCTGCCCTAAGACTTACCAGTCATATCACATAAAATACTATTGAGAACACTCCGAAGCCATAGAGTGCCATAAATAACATACAAGTAGAAAAGAAAGAAATCTGCTTGTTGACCTGGATGGTGAAGCAGGCTTTGACTACAGATCAAACCTTTGATTTAGGCCATGTCCACAGCGTTAGCCGAGGTGTCTGAAGTCAGCTAACTGCACGGACTCTCCCCGATGGCGGTGGCCGGTCCGCACAGAGCTGGCTGGAGGACTGTCCTGCCTCTTGGTCTACACTGACCTTTGCCCGTGGCCTGAAACTCCTTTCCCACCACCGTAGGTGGGAACTGCACTTTGCACACACGTTTTTCAAAAGCGGTAGGAAAGACGGCTATTTTCAAAACTGGCTTCCCAACCCGCGTAATTTTTCCAGCTCCTGATTTCCCAACTTGTGCCCAGGCTGGTCGCACCCTCTTTGCAGTGCAGCTCATCCTTGGCGCGCCGGTTCCCCCCGCCCCCCAACAACCGGACACCCAACGAGGGCTGACAGCACCGCGGTCCGG
>VYXH01002335.1:717719-729988 GCA_013397275.1 Burhinus bistriatus | reverse complement strand
CGGGGGCGCGGGGTGCCCCAAAGGAGAGGGGTGGAGGGGGGGACGGGGACCCCTCGGCGCGGCCGTACCCGCCGCCCCGACCGCTGCCGCAGGAGCAGGCAGAACCGCTCGGCGCGGATTGTAAGCCTGGCCCGGCTTTTAAAAAGTATGGGAGAGTTTCGGGGTTTTTTTTTGGTTTTNCATCCCTTGACATCTCAGTTCAACGTTAAGTGGGGAAACTACCTCCATTTCCTTGAGGCAAAGTTTCTTTTTTTTTTTTTTTTCCTCTCAGTTTGGAAACCCTGGCTGGCGTTTTGGTCGAGCTGGGGAAGCTGGGCTTAGCCTGCTGTAAATTGCATGCTGCTGTGTACGGTGGTTTGGAAAATGTCAGTGCTGGCAGAACTGATGGAGCTCGCCGGTGCACCTTTCCGCCGGCGACGGGATGGGCTCAGACTCTCCGGGCAATAAATGAATGGTACCGATAATGGTAAACTGCCTTCCCGAGTTCCATGGAATTCACTGGTTTTCCCTTTCTCTCTCGTCTCCTTGAAATAAAGTTTGAAATTTGATGTCTCCTTTTTTTTAACAAGAACTTGTGTACAACCATTTGAAACGACACCATCTCGATATTGTTCTGAGTTGTCTGGTAATTAAAAATGATTCACAGTTTGGTGTTTTGCCTCCTCCCCCCTCCCGGTGACCTGGAAATAGGTTATGATGTGTTGTTGCCTGTTGCACGTAGCTAAACTTGAATAAATGGCATGTATTGTAAGTAACGCAGTAGAACTTTTTGTCACTATCATCAAGTATAGGTGAAAGTAATGTCCCTGTAGTGGTCCCAAGCAGTAATAGCTCTGTGACATTTACCCTTTAGATCATGCACATATCAACAGATCTTTTACTGTTGAGTTTAGTTCTGTTGACAATTCCTGCTGTGAACATCTCCACTGTTCACTGCGTTTTCTTTAAGTCAACACTTTTAGGAGACAACTGGTAAAGATAGGTAATTTATAACATCTGGGGAGCTTGTGCTTGTAAACTTACAGATGTACTACGTACGCTTCAGTTCAGTTTTAGCTCTAACTGTTGAGTGACTTGATGCTGATTAGCTGTACGCTGATTATTCATTTGGGAAACTTTTGCTTGTTAAGATATAACAACTACGCTTCCAGCTAAATTTTAATAGGCTGGTTTAGAATAAAATTATTACATTGGCATAAGTTTTAACCTAGGTGATAAATTCACTGCTACTTTTGTAGTTTCTATAACTGGCTATGTAGTTATAGTTTATACTCACCCAGAAGTATAAAATGTCGACATCTGGGACAGGCAGAAACTATTTTTTTCCATTGATTAAAGATCTGTAGAAACTCTCACACGCAGCATGTCTGCAAAGGTTTTTCTCCTTAAGCATTGATTTACAGAGTCTTACTTAGAGATTTTTTTTTTTTTTTAAGGAACTTTTCTTTTAATGAGGTAAGTACCACTAGATGAATGCAGCTGACCGTAAGATCAACAGAAGTATGTATTCACTGTAATGAACAGAAACTGAATTGGAAACAGAAGTGAGAAAAGATGAACAGAGGAGGTGGTGCATTTGAAGTGGTAGGTGGGAGGATTTGCTCGCTTGTACATATGATTTAGGGCACCAGTAGCAAACTTGATACTATCACCCTAAACATGCGCATTCCAAGTAACGCTTGCTCATACGCATTAGAAAGATACTTTTTAAACTTAATTACAAATAGCCATTGACCTGAGAGGTGGTTAGCTGTCCTTAGTTGATACAAAATATACAAACCAGTGCTTTTTGTTGTATTTCACGTGGACAAGTACAGTATCATGTATCACCGAAACTTATCCCTTTCCTCTTACAGTCAGTCTTCTCAGGTTTTTTTCTTCTCAGTAGGTAAATTTAAGGCTAAATCTTGAAGGTAAAAAGGCAAAAAGTTTAAAGTCTTCTTAGGGAAATAATAATTTTCAGTAGCTGGAACATACAGATGACAATTTGATTGAATGTGTCAAAGATTTTCCAGGATAAACTGGTTTTGGTGATTTAAATTACACTTGTGAGATTCATCCAGCTGCAGAAAATAATGATAAAAAGCTCAAACACTCACGCTCTTACATTTGTTTGTGTAGCTGCATGGAAGGCTTGGGCAAAAGAGAATATTCTAGTAGACGCTGCCTGATTCCATTCAGTTTTGTGGGCCCACAGAGAGCTTTAACATATAGAACAAAATCTTTTGGATTGCTTTATCAATTAAGAAAAATAGAGGTGAAAAAAGGAATGTATATTCAGATGCAGTAACACTGTAACGAAACAATGTAAGAAACAGTTTGGGGGGTTTTGAGTAGATTAAGTAATCTTCTAGTATTTGTATTTATGATATAGGGATGCCTCTTCCCTGGTGCTATTTTCTTTTGGAAGGGAAGATCGAAGCCAAACTCTTTTAACTGTTCTGCAAAGATGACAGAGGAATTCTCTCTGCTCTGTCTCTTAATTCGTAAAGAGATGAAGCTGTGAATGTGTAACATTTCCTTTACATGCTACATAATGTTGCTTATCAGCAAATTTAAGAAGTTACAGTTTGTTAGCTTAATGTTTTTTTCACTTAAGTGACCGCGGACCTTGGCTGAGTTTGATGATTTAGGCTCTTTATGGCATATATGTACTAAAAGTATCGCTACTGAAAATACTTCTGACTCAGTCACACATAGTGACTGCAAACTCGTGTGAAGTCACTGCAGAAATGCTTATTCACGACAGGTTGGGACCAATTATTTCCATCTTATGAGGTGGGGAAGTTTGCGTAGTTTCTTTGAAATCATGTGAACACTAGAGCTATTCAGTACTGTCTGAATGCTCCCAAAAATAAACAATTGCACTAGAAATAAAATCAAAATATGAGCTGATAAAGCAACTATCCCCTCCTCTTTATTTTATATTAAAAAGCAAAAGCAACAAAACCCCCTTGTTCTGGACTCTGTGTCACTGGCTTTACTTAGTATTTTACTGCTTTGGAAATGGGATTCAAGTGCTTGATTGGATCAAAAGAAAAAACTCAGCTGTAGCTTCACAAAGTATTTGCACTTATCTTGTTAAAAGGAATTATAGCCCTTACTGATTTGCAACATGTATTTCTGTGCTTTGTATATTGAATCACTAATTTATGGGATCCACTCTCCCCACTTTGCTCTCGGTAGGCATGGAAGTGTAGACCCATCAAGGAGGAGTCATATCCCTTCAGAATAAGTTAATTTTCTCGGTTTAGACTTTATGGCTGAATACTTGGGAATTCTTATATTGAATCGATATTTTATAGGCTTTCTTTTTTTTCAGTTGTGTGATTGGGTTGTTAAAGTGTAACTCTAGAGAAACAGATTATTTGCAATTTTCCTTCTCTTCTATGCTAACAGAAATTTTAGTTGTTAAACTTTTGGCTGACTTGCTGAAATTTAGGCTATATGGAATACAACAGTAAAAATTGTGTTGCTGCTTTTTGCAATACGGAAGTCCTACAATTTGAAATTTCATGAATTAGCAGATTGGATTCTTTTCTGAGTTATTCCATGTAAACTGGACAGTATATTGGTAGGTTACTTACTTGCGGAAATCCCCACCCCCTTACCCCCCCCGCCCCCCTCTCAAGTGGTGTTAAAAAGTTTATCCTTTTAGTCTAAGAAGTTCTCAGTTCCGTACATGCCTTGATATCACTGGGCAGAATATACCTTGAAGTTAGAAATGCCACCGGTTTCTAGAGTAGCATCACTATTTTTTTTTTCCTCCCTCAATTCAAAAGGAAGTCCCACATTTATCCTGAAGGTTGTTATTTTTACAAATCTTACCCAAATATACACCTATGGAAATCTGCTGGTTTAACTGTCGTGATAGAAATGAAGAAAATTTAAGGTAGCGTGTGGCTCATAGCAAATCCGTATCATGTAGGACTCTTCATATCTTTTTATATCTATGTGTTTCTTCTGACTTTGAATTGCAGGTTGTCTTAAATTCCTCAGATTCTCAATTTCAGAGTAAGGCTACATGATTCCAGTGGTAATCCATAGCCGTAATATGTACGTAGGGGTTTTCATCTTCAAAGCACTTTACAAACATTAAGTAGTCTTCTGAAAGCAGCATTGCCTTGCTTTTCTCTGTCCCAAAATTACTTTTATGTCACGTCCATTTATGTCATGTCTACTGGAATTTATTCAAAGTTATTATATTAATGCATTTGTTTCATGTCCAGTCTTGTCTTTTACACTCCTATATTCAGTTTAGGTAATATCAATATGGTTTATTTAATACAAGCATCTTGCTGTTAAAATAGATCACAAAAATGTTCTTTATGTCCCAAAGACCTTAGAGTTTAAGCTAGCCAAAGCAAACAAAGCGAGAATTGACGAAAGGATGAACAAAAAAATATTATTCAGTAGTTGTATTTCCCCATCTTAAAACTCGCTTATTTTTCTTCATTGATATGTGATCTCACATAGCATTGCTAATTTGTAAATAACAGCGTTATTAAAAAAGGTAGGCTAATTCTCATTATAAAGGCTTTTCACAGACATTTTCACCTTGGTTAGCTTCCCATGTTCACTCAAAGTGGCAGAAAAAAAGAATAAAAACCAGGTTTCCTGCTCCATTATTTATGTGCATATACATATTTATACATGCTTTCTCCAAAACTCTTTAAAAAAAAAAAAAAAAAAAAAAAAAAAAAAAAAAAAAAAAAGGCAGTTTGTTGTTGTGAAAGAAACTCCTAACATAAAGCAAACTGACATAAAATACACATAAAACTTAGATGATCTGGGACAGATTGTTGGGGAGAACAAAATAAAGAGAAGAAAAAAACTAGAGATGAAAAGTCTTTAGATATTAGTCTAAATTTGCTCGATATTTCATGTTATAGATTCAACTAAAGTGGTCATCAAATACCATAACGGAAAATATTTTATTTTTCTTTGTTATATCTGGCAAGGGAATATGTGCACCTGAATTCTCTTGTCTGCTTGTCAATAGCAGGAAGTACTATGACCACTTCCAAATTACGTCTTTCTTTGGATGAAAACGATGCATTGGCATTGCTGGAAATTTGAATGCGAGGGGAAGGTGAAAAAATTCTGTTAAGGAAAATAGAGCTCTCTTTGCAAATAATGTCCAAAACACAATAAAAGCTGCTTTAATAGTTACCAGATTAACTTCTTAATGTTACACAAATCATGCTGAAGTTTATTTCATTCTTTATTATTAATCTCTAAATGTCATGTTAAAACAGTGCCATATATTCTCCTGGTGCTTTTAAATCCTCAGTATAACTTGCTTTGAGGAAAGCAGTTTGTGCAAGAGAGTGGGATGAGAATTTTTGGAAATAGCTATAATTATTTTACAGTATTGAACAGTTCATTAATTTGGTAATTTCATGTAGAAACCAAGTCCTTTGTTTTGCTGCATACTGGGAAATTTGCAGTATTGTGATCTTACACTTATTTTCATTCCAGAGGTAAAAATAAACTGGTGAGGATAGGCAAGAGGATAGTAATGCATGTTGGGAGGGAGTTTTATCATGTAAGTGTATATCTGATACCTATTGAGAAGTCCTAAATGAAGTTGGGGTTTTATGATATGGTATAATTTGTCAGTTGGTTAGCTACTGACCTTGTTTGCCTCTAAGCAGCAAGAGATTTAGTATAGATCACTGGCTTTTCTGCCTCCCCCCCCCCCTTTTTTTTTGTAGGTTGGCTGAATATTCATAAAACCTGTTTAACTATCAGAAGATATGTGCAACAGAAATTTATTTCTGAATTGTAGGTATTCTCATCTGTTGCAGTGAGGTGGTGGCCTGGGAGAAGGTGATTTACGTATGTGGAGTTTGCCTCTATAGGAAGCTGCATGAGTTGCTGCCCCTCGGGACCAAAGTACTGTCAGCCCTTAGAATGGACTGCTCTTTAAAGAGTTGAAAAACGTATCTCTTCTTTGTTTTTTGTTGTTGTTTTTTTTTTTAAAGGCATACTGAAATGTTTTCTCAAAGTACATTTTTCTTTTCTTGTCCCCTTCAAATATCCTGACAGCAGTATAAGATGTGAGGTGAAGAGGGGGGGGAGTGATGGAGTGCTGGGGAGAGAGGTGAAGACGGGGCTGAATAGCCAGAAGGAAAGGGTCTGAAGAATGTTATTAAAATTAAGTTCTAAAGGTTTAATATTATATATATTCTCCTTTTACTGCATCTTCAGAGGTTTAAAATCACAAATATTTAATTGTTTGATGCTGTACAACGACAGGGCCGTATTAACCCCTGTGACTCTGGAAGCCCGTTTACTCCTTTGCCATTAGCACAGACCCAGCAGCTTTCTGGGCAGAGTAACCCTGATTTCTTGTGTGAGGTTTCTCCCTATTTGGGACCCTCCGTCGTCCAAAATTTTGCAGCTGTTGGATCCAACCATGTTCCAGATAATCCATCCCTACTTTCCTCGCTGCTGTCTTTTGTCCTGTTTTCATAATACAGAGCTGGCATAAATCTGAAAGTTAAAGGGCAGAGTATCTATACGGAGCCAGAGGTTCTGCTCTAAGAGCCAGTAGGAAACATATATTCATATATACGAAGCTTCCACACTTGCTTCGTGCACATCGGGGAGGCGGAGCTTTGTGCCAGCTTGGTTTTCACTACTTAACAATATTTATAGAATCACTATTTATGCTATTTGACTTAGATTTTTGAGGAAAAATTGAATATTCAAACCCTCACAGCAGTAAGAGCGTACAAAACATGAAAAGGTTGGGTATGTGCTTCTCTAATCAATTATGACTAATTTTGGTCAATCACAAGTTTGCTGTCCAGTTCTAGACTTCCCAAATATAATTTGGCTAAAAACGCTGTACTATTTACAATATTAACATTTTTTTCCCATCTCCTTTGGCAGTTACGTAATACAGGGAACACACAGTTCAGGCTTGGTTCTTATTTTTGTGGCAACGTGCCATTCTTCACCCTTCTCTTAGAATCAGTTCCAACTGTGTTTTCATGCCTGGGACTGATTTGGGAGTACTCTGAAGGTATGGTTAGTCATATGAAAACTCTGGTTTTGCAGTTTCTATTATAGTCTTACAGACTTGTTGACAGTTTCTTTTCTGTACTTAGTTGGATATAATCTTATCTGAACACCAGTATGTCAAATGTATAAACTGTTCTGCCAATAAAGTAAGCACACAGTGGTTTATGGGTATTATGCTTATAGACCTATAAATCTTTGCAAAAACCTGAGATTTATTCCCAGATTGTGTGGAATTTAGATTTGCTGATAGCTGTGCGTAAGTAAGAAAATTCTTTTAAACTTATGTTTTAAGCTTTCCTTTGGTGTGTGGCTGTCTTCTGAAATGGCAATTCATCAAAACTTGTGAAGGTATAAAGGCACTGACATGCATTTTCAGCATGTATACTGTAGGCTTTGTATAACACAAAATGAAGTTTAATGGATTTTCTCTGCTATTAAGGTATCATTATGGTTTTCGAGTAACCTGATAAGTCAAGGCCTCCAAATTCCAAATTATGGACATTTATGATTCTCCTTTTTGTATTGAAGAATTACTTTGATTTTTTGTTTCCTTCTAATAGCGATCAAGACGATGTTTCCCCATAAAGCCCTTCTCTTTATGTTATGGGATAGACTGTCCCAGAGAGTGCATGTTTTATAAACAAAAGTATAAATTGGGAGGGTAAAGGTTTTATGTGTACTGTAACCTGAGAAAAGAAAAACTACATCATAGAATGGAAAATAAGGTTAAAACTAGTAGTAACCAAATCAGGCTTGGAAAATTTGAAAAAAGCATAGATTTAATGAAAGAATTGAACGCTTAACTTTACTATGTATTAGTAGTTCTGTGGCAACAGTTATTTCGATATCTGCATTACAAATTAATATGCATGTTATCGATTTCTTTGAGAGCAGCGAGGTGGAAGAAGAGTGTAACCTGCTTGTGAGCAACTTTATTAATACAGTTGGCTTTATTGAAATTTCAGAGGAAATATACTGAAATGTTAGGAATGGTTCCTCTAATGGAATGTGCTAACAACCTGGTGCAACAGGAAGCCTACCAGCATTTAAGAGAGAGCGAGAAGAAAAGCAAAAGTTATTACCAATTTTGAGGAATCAAATTTACCAGTGCTCCTAAGTAACTGAATTTTTACATGTTAATGTGTGTCCTATCAGGGGAGCTTTGCACGCTAAGAAAAATGCTTAATTCTCTTTGTCTTCCATGGGCCATCCCCTGTGCTTGGACACATCTGCCGTTATTCCCAGAACCTTTTCAGTTCTGCACTTTTCCTTTTTATTATTATTATTGTTGCTGTTGTCATTATTATTACACTGATACTTCTCCCCATTTTTTTCTTCTGATCTGCATCTTGTTTTTGATTACTGCTTACATGTATTGCACACTTGGCTGCAAACGCATTTCTAAAAAAGGAAAAAACCATCTTCCTCCTCATCAGCTCTGCTCTTGGGCCTCTGGCATGTTCCGCTTCTCTGCCAGCCTCTGCGCATTCCCTGCTGTGTGCTGCAGCCTCTGCTTTCAACTCATGGTCTCCACCACTTCTTTAGTCTTACATGATTTCCCAGTTCCTTCTCCTTTTCTAAACCCCTCCATTACGTCTTCCCTCATCACCTTTGATCCTTGACTCATTTTATCCTTCTCTTCTGAACTTACTGAGTGGAACTGAAATGAGTGAGGATATGGGTCCTCAGAGAGATCTGAATTAAGTCCTGGAGCTCAGCGGTGCCTGGAATTGGGGCCAGGCAGATGGAGTTGATCCTATTACACAACTTACAAACAAGGAAAACATTTGAATCTCTAGCTCTGCCTCCTCGCAGAGGTTATCATTAAAACTGCAGCCAGCGGAGTAGTCTGAATGTGGTTGTGTCAAGCGGTAATTTTGTGTTGACCCACCAAACACGTTGCTGATGATCAGAGGGAACAGTCGCAATGAGCAGATTTGTTTTCCATCCCCAGCACTGTGTATTGTTTAGAAGGGAAAAGGAAAAGCTTAATTTCCACTTTTCTCTACACCTCTGTGACAACATTCAGACAATATTGTGGCCGTCCTTCCAAAACTGTGAAGTGTGTGTAACGCAAATAATTATAGTGCTAAAGATGAAATTTTAATGTGTGCTGTTATTCTCACTGCAGTTCTTGAGCCAGAAAACTAAACTTTTCAATATGCAGGCAAATCTAAGCTTAAGGGGCTGCATTTCTTTCTCCCGTCTTATAGCTAGTATTATTCACATTTGAAGTTTATCATATACCTCTCTCTTAAATTAGATCAAGTTAAGGAACTGTTCTCAACTATGGCTGTAGCAGTTGACAAATCTGTACTAATTTTGCAAAACCCACAATTTTTCATCTGTACTTTATATGGGTTGCAGGAAAGGAAACGCAGTCAAAATACACAAAACAAAGCATGGTTCCATTGGAAAATAAGTTATTCCGTTGGTAATGAATGTCATCATTATAAGGCTTTTGGGTTGGGCACACATTTTGTGAATTGTATTGTACCGACATTTTCATCATTAGACTTATTTATTACTGGAGTCCCTGATGGAGTCATGCATCATCTCATCTATAGCAAGGTAATTATCTGTAGAAGGAGAATGGTAAAATTTTGTCATACTATGCTTCAGGTAACTCTTCAAAGTACGCTATCATGATTGTTTAAAGGAATTTGGATTACATGGTGCTCAGAAAATGGCATCAAGCTGTGGGAGTTACGACACCAGATATTCACGTAGCTGTTAAACTACTGGTGCATGTGAGAATAATATCTGTAGTTCGTTTCTTTATGGGGAGTTTTTCCTCCACGTTCGGTAACAACAGGCTCTCAAGAAAGTTAATCTGCGCTTTCCCTCGGTTATATCATATGAGAGTCTTGTGGAAAGAAGTTCCATACTTTTTTCCGTTAATGCTGGGAGACTTTGGGTAAGAACCGAAGTCCATCCAGTGCGAGCAGGAAGCCATCTCTAAGGTTGGGGTTTTTCTCTGACGGTTGTGCTTTCCTGTGCTTTCCTTCCCTTTCTTTAGTAACCGTGCTGATAGGGTCGCGTTAAGTTCTTAGGATTTGAGGACCTGGTTTTTGTGGACCCTAAGTATACCTGAGGAGGAGCAGAGGTTGAGATGTGAACATCAGAACATGACATCATGTCAGTCATAGATGTTTGGTATTTATCTGTTTGTATGATTTAATATGTGTATTAAATGAATTTCAGCTGCTGTTCACGGTAAATAAAGACTTACCTGGCATATTTATATACTTGCTAGTCCTCATGGAGCCATAGCAGATATTCTAGAGCTAATGTCTTTAGTTTAAACAGGAAAAGAAACAATGAGATTTGCAGAAAAAGGGAAACTAATTTTTCTAATGCTTTTCTATGTCTTTCCCTTTAAGTCTATAATAAAAGGATGAGTAATGAGAATTCTAATACTTAAAATGTGGGAAAACCCCCCACATTAATGGTCACTTGTTGTTGTACTAGTCATAGTTCTCTCCACTTTCTGCACAATTACATGTTATAAATAACAATGTAAACAGTCAACAATATAGATTGAAGAAGCAAAAAATAACCGTAAGAGCTAGATAAATGTAATAAATTATAATCTTCTGCATTTAAAGCAAATGGAGTTACTGCTTTAAAGTACTTCATGCGTATTGATTGCCATTATAAACCTGTTTCTAATAAACTATTATTTCTAAAACAATTCTCATTAGTTAATTTGTGCCTATGTTTAATAAGTAGTCCATTAGCGAGTTGGTCCATAAAATGGTCTTCGTAACGATTTCACACAGTTAAACAGTAAATTGCTGACTAGGACGACATCTTATTGTTGAATAAATAATACAACGGTATTGCTAATTGGACAAAATGGCTTAAATATGGAGGATATTTTCGTTTATTTTCATGTATTGTTAATAAGACTAAGGGAGTTTGCTTGAATCTCCCTGTAATTAAATGCTGTTTAAGTTTTTACTTTCTGTAGGTACCTTTTGAGAACTCAGGTCAACTATTTGGTATTGTTATTATGGCTACTTTACAAATGGAATACTTGGTTACCAAGCTATTTGGTAATGAAGAGGGATTAGATGCCAAGCCCCAGTTTGGAACAGATTAGAGCAAATAATTTTTTAATGCTAGCTTTCCAGAGTACTGCTTTAGCTGAGGCAGAGTGATTGTTTTAAACAAATAAAATCCCTCAAGTAATCATTTATTAAATAGCACTGAAGTCAAGTTGGGTTTTTTGCTGATTTTTGGTTTTGTTTTTCTTTTTTTTTTTTTTCTCTGAAAGTAGCTGTCAAAATGGTAGTATTGAATTATATCTTGAGCCAGTGGTTCCATATGATTAGTTAGTCTGTAACCCTTTTCGGTTGGCTGCTGTTTCCTTTTTGAAATCGGAATAGCTCATAAAGCTTTAGGCTGAAGAACTGGGGCAGCCAGTTTCCCGTCTGTTTTTACTTGCTGCTTTGCTGTTTTGTATGGCTTTTCGGTTACTAATATTGTTTGGAATCCATAAAAATATGATACATGGACTTTAAAAATGTTTATGGTTACACAGCTTTTCATTTTCCGCAGTCTGGACCATCAGTAAAAATACGAGTGGCTGTCCTGGACCAGACCAAACAGCCGTGATGTAGCCCAGCACCATGTCTCCAGTTTAAAAGAGTTTGAAAGCAGGTGGCTAGAGTAGAGTAGCAGTGTGATATTTCCCACAAGGATCTTGTAGTCTCCATCCCAAGTCAGAGTTGCAGTTCCTGTGCATTCAGTTTACCAAAATGGATTGTTTTTCCACAGCCCGGTCCGGCTTCCCCCCAGAACCCACGCCAGCTCCCTGCATTTGGAGCATCCCGTGGCAAGAAGTGCCTACCGCAGCTCAACTGCATGCTGCCAAGGAACGTCCTCCTTCTGCTAATTTCTGAGTTTCAGGAGTTCAAAACTCTTTTCTAATTTGTTTTAGCCAGAGCTGACGTGGTTATCAAACTCAGGAAAATGGACCAGATTCTGTCTTCAGTGGGGGAATCCATCTCTGCTTTTTTCTTGTTATCAATAGTCAGTCACCGTCAGTAAGCTGAAAGGCAAGGGACTGATGAAATTTCAAGAAGTGAAATTAATTTATACTCTTAATAGTATGCTTTCTGGTGTGTAATCAATGTTGTGTTTAACTTTATGAAAAAAGAGCAGTGATAAAACTTCTTTTATAACCAAAATCATTACATTTAACTCAATCCATGGGAAAATGCATTGGTTTT
>VYXH01002335.1:707410-717699 GCA_013397275.1 Burhinus bistriatus | reverse complement strand
TTGGCTGGGGCATCGAGGGGATGGTTGGGAGTGGGGGGGAAGGAAGCTCCACTCCTGCTTTTAACATTTTGGATTAATGAAAAATACATAAAAGCTTGAAGTCAGCTTTCTCATTGGTTGGCCTGGTTTTCTTGTGGCAGATAGATAGATTTTCCTGCTTCCCGCTGTATTGCTGAACAATAAGTGCATCTTCAATTTTCCTTGTGTTCTGAGGCCAATGTTTTGTGCTTTGTTTAGTTGTTGGCACTGTGGAAAGGAGAGAGGGAGAAGGTCTGACCAAGAGAAAAAAACCTGTTAAATTGCAATAACAGCATGCCAGTGAAAACATGTTTTGGAGGAGGTAAATGGCTTTAAAAGGTAGAGAGTGCTGGTCAATTGGTCCTTTTTATTTTATTTTTTTTAAATCTGTTAAAAATAATTTTGATTAGTATTGATGCTGGCAATGTATTTGTTCAGAAAGACTGCAGCATGTCTCTGCTGATTGATAGCCCCTTTGCTTGAGTTTAGCTTCAGTTTTGTCTTTCTGTGTATACTTTAGTTCACAGCTCTACGACTTATAACATGTTAATAATAGTGTAGTGGATTTTGTTACTTACTGAGTATGGGTCACCACTCTATTCTCCTGAGACTGGAAGGAAATGGGTAAAAGAAATTAGAAGTGGAAAAATTTGCAGTTTGAGCTGGATTTTTTTGACTGGGGGGAAACAAAACTAAAAATATTGGCAATACTATTTTAAACTCTATTACTCTTTTTAGCTGTTCTAGAAGAAGTCTTTTTGTAATGCTCCCTCCTCGAGAGAGTCTCTCCACATTACCTCTGCAGGACATGCACAAGGTTGATGCTCTCTGAACATCTATTGGTTTGTGTAGGCTGGCCACAAAACCTGTGTTTCGTCCCCGTCTCTGGGCTTAGGGCAGGCTACTTTGCTCTTTCCTTTTATTTGTTACCGTGTTCTGCACCGTTTTCCTGATTTCCTGCCACACTGCTGACTGTTTCTTTTTAATGTGGTTTTTTGGGAGTGTGTTTTGTTTTTGGTTTTGTTTTTTTTTTAACCTGTAAATTATGGGAGCCGCCTTCCAGGAGCTGACCAGCAGGAAAGTCCTCTCCTTGAGCCTTTAGCAGGAAAGACTTTGCCACTGTTGGTGATTCTTAGTGCCTAACGTCTGCCAGATTGACCCTGAAAGAGGAGGTGATTAGAGACAGAGTTATAAGATACTTACACTCCATCAACTGGATCGGTACTTCTTACAGTAGGGCAAAATGCTTAAAATTCAGATCACTTCTGCCCTGTATCGATCTGTGTGCGTGGTTTGCAGATTTACAGACCTTGCAGAGGAGATCCTGCCCAGTCATCAGAGACGGATCTGCTCTGCCAAGTACTTTCTGCGTGCCTGGAGAAACGTGGCTGTGGCTGACAGCGAGTCCAAGTTGAAGGCTGTCCTGCAGCTGCAGAGGACGCTGTGGGATGCTGATGGGTTCCCCAGCCCTGAATGAGGATGTGCTCACAGGGAAATGGCTGCTCACTTTCAACGTGCATGTGTTAGCTTCAAATAGTGTTTGTTGTCTGTTTTGCACTGTATTGTAATAGAAGTTATTCTGCAGAAAAAGACATTTATCACGGAACAAATAATATTTTGTTAAGGTTGGTCTGCCAGTGCTTAAAAGAATAATGAATGGGGGGTGGGGTGCGACTATGAGTTGATATCTTGAACTTACAAATACTATGTTAGCTGTCCTGGTCATTTCCTCCTCTACTTTTCTGTGAGTTTCTGTGATTAAGAAGGTGGTTCCTATAAAATCCAGGTAAAATTCAGTGTTGATAAATGCTAAGTGAAAAAGGGTGCGTGGAACACTTCAACTTTACTTATGCATTGATTGACTCAGAACTAGATGCTTGTTAACTGCAGGAGTGATGCTCCGGAGGTACCGCACACCCTGTGAAAACGACAGCTCGGCAGTAGTCGACACGAGTAACAGAATGAAACATCTTGTTCCCACTGTGTAAGCCCACAGTGGTGCATCTGCATCTTGGACACTGTGTACAGTTCTGGTTCTTCCACGTCAAAAAGGGCATAACAGAACAAGAAAAGGTACAGAAATGTGCAGAGTTATGGAAAAGCTTGTGTGTGAGGAATGATGAATAGCTGAGGGAGTTTCATCCTGAAAACCTCCGTGGTATGTTAAAAGTGAATAGGGGAGGTTATTCACTGGTTTCCATATTAAAGGACTGAGGCGCCAACAAATTATTGGATTGCAGTTTCGTAAGAAATAAAAAGTAGACTAGCTGCAGAGCTTCTTGCTGTATTTTTTATATTCGTGTATCTTCTCTTGACCACTGTCAAAGACAGGACAGTGAGCTAAACAGACTCCTGTCTGACCTGCTCCTGACAACTTGTTGCTGTTCAATATATTTATTTAGGATCCAGATGGAAAATATAAAATGCTCTACAGACAGCATCGGGAGGAATGATTACAGCCTGGGGCAGCTCTGTAGAGTAACTGGGATCACTTGGCGAGCTGGATGCGATAGATCAAAGTTCATTTTAACATGGCCAAGAACGTTGTCATATATCCAGAACAAAGAAAGTAGTTTGCACTTGCATGTTCCAGAAAACAGTTCCAAAATTGTGTCAGTGGAAAGCAGTTAATTATAATGGTACATAATCAGTTAAACATCTGTTCCTGGTGTGATATTACTAAAAGTGCACTGATAATATCGTCTTGGATCCAAAAGCAGGGAATAAAAAGCAGAATTAAGGAGTAAGTAATACTTTTGTTTGCTGCTACTGAGAAAAAGATGACTAGAAGAAGATGTTATAAATATATTTTAAAATTTCAAGGATGATTTAAGGTCTAGAAAATACGTGCTGTATCCTTAAATGTGTTCTCATAAATCTCTTTTACTTGTTTGAGGTTAAGAGGTTATTTGATCATGTCCCATAGGTGTGCACAGAGAAAAAAGATGTCTGATATCAAAGATAATTTAATTTGGAAAATAATGAGATAGTCATTGAGAGCTCAAACCAAATGCATTCAGAATAAGAATGCCAGTGGAAATCTAAGTGAGAGTAATTAAGCTTTGAAAGACATAAGAACTTCTGAAGTAATGGATATTTCATTCCTTCTTAAATTAAGACTGAATATTTTCAAAGTTCAACAAGAAGTTAGTGGCTTGACATGGCTTTTACTGGGAGAGGTCCTTTGCATTATGTGACATGATCACATTGGTCTCTTCTGAGCATTACAATAAATGAACTGGTGAAAATCTACTTCTAGTATGTATTCACACATACTTTATACGAATACTACCAAAACCATGATTTAAGTGGTTTTGGGTATGGACATAGAAATATCAAGAGAATCTATGTAATGTTTCTTTCCATATGGGAGAAGCTGCCAATGTAGTGTAACACTTGTAAAAATGTGACTTTTTTTTTTTTTAAAATACAGAAGTATCAAAATAATTTTGTTGACTCTACAGTAGTACACTGTGTATTTGGAAATACTCTGCACTGGAGAGTTTCCAAGTGTCTTTTGGCTTGACACTGGCAAACGTGTTCACCAGGTGTACTTCATCTGTGAATAGTTCTTCTGCTTTGAATTCTGCCAAATACTCTGGCTGTAATTTAACTCTTGAGATGTCGAACCCAGTGATTTTAATGGTGTTTGTTTATTATTTGATGTTAGCCAACTAATTCTGTTTCTCCTTCAAATTTAATCTTGACCACTTTACCTACAAAATATTGACAACAAAAAAGTTATTAGCATAAGAAGCTGCAGTTTAAAAATAATCAGACTCTGTCTGTGTGCTTCTTTAATGAACTGTATTTCTGTTTTCCCTGTCTGTTCCTGCCAGTAGAATTTTTATTGGGTGGTGGGTGTTGGTAAAAGGGATGCTACTAAAAACCAGTATAGCTGTAAGTCAGTGTATAGCAGCTTTATTGCAGAGATGAAAGTCATGAAGAGCTTTGTGATTTGAATGTTACCATCCTTTGATCTTTAAATTCCTCATTAAGTTTAATGTTTCAGTAGCTACTGTTTTTTAAAGTCTTCCCATGTACCCTATATTTTAAATTTAAAAAAAAAAAAAGTGATTTCTGTAATTTGGCACTGTTTCTTTCCTGTACTAGGAAGTGTGACCTTTTAGTCATATTAAAAAGATTTCCTCTTTGTCTTTCTTAGTGTGTTTTAAATAATTTATACGACAATGAAAGTAGTATGTTATAATTTATAAAGACAGGCTAAACAAGTTAGATGTCTGCTCTTCTCACATCGCTTTCAATCAAGTTTACAGCTAGTTGGAGAACCTACAACTGCGGCTTGTGTAAGTGAAATTAGTATGTTTTACTTACTGAAATGACAACTCTTTGAAAGAACATATTAATCACCCTGAGGATTCACTGTTAAATTCTTATATAATCTAGGATTATTTTTGTATTATTGGTGGATAACCTCTTGTGTAACAGGTATAAGTATATACATTACATTGTACCAAAATTCTAAACCCAAAGGAGTAATCCACGGTATTACGGGAAAGGAGAAATCTTCATGCTGGCAATTCTTTAATCACAAACGCTTTCTAGACAGTTAAATTACTGTTGCTTGAATTTGTAAAGTAATGGTATTTGGGGGGGGGTTCACAATGCAGCTGGATTTCAGCTTTCTGCTGTGTAAAACATCACCACTAATCATTTGGAATTGAATTAGAATATAATGCATAGCTGCTGGGGGGAAGGGGTTATGCTTAAAAATAATTAAAAAAACCTCTTAAAAATAATAATAATAGAATAAATAATAAATAAATAAATAAAGCCCACTTAAAACACTTAACCAGCAAGCTTTTTTCTCCTCAGTAACTTAAAACTGCATGACTGGCTTTCTAGACAATGTGCAAACTATTATAAAAGTATTCAAGAGCAAAGTCCTTTGCCAGAATTCGGTAGCAGGATCTTGAAATGTTTTTATGGCATCCATGCTGCAGGCATTAAAGGAAGCTGCTGTTCCCTTGCTCTGTTCAGAGCTCTTCACTTCATTTGTAGTGTCTCCAGATGCTATCCTGGTACTCTGCTGTTGGTAAAAACGATTGCTGCCCGTTACTGCCAACAGGTAGCATTTTCACAGAAAAAGCTTTTTTTAAGTCACACCAGTTTAATGGCACCATTAATGAGATCTGTATGTGACAGTTTTGTGGTCAGCACATGTTATCAAAGATCATTAGTCTTATTTAATACAACATGTATTTATACAGCATTTTGATGGAGTACATATCCAAATGTTATTGTCAACAAATCTTGATAACAGCCAAGCTGAGGAAATACAAACTGACAATAGGAACTAGTACGTGAGTAGCAGAATTGATACGCTAGGCATTTGTAATAATATAAAAAGACACGGAATGACTTAAAACAAGCTTTTTCTGAATTTAATTCTTCCCAGGACACATCGACTGTACGGTATTTTGTTTAGGCATTTAAATTAAGAGCCTGGTGAGAGAGAGAACTGCAGGTTTTGGGACTCATGTCAAGAACATGGAGTGCAGAACACACTCGGTGTTCTTTCAAGGTGAATAAAATCTTATTTTAATGAATATAGAAGGGAGAAACTTACTCATACCAGTCTGACAGGAATGCATCAATAGATCCTTTAGTGCAAGATGATAGCATGGTACTTGATTCATTTTAATCATGTGTGTGAGAGATGAATTCCTATTTTTATATAGTGAGAAATCAGCTCTATGTAATTGGTCCAGTGTTCAAGGTCAAGATCCATTTTTTTAATAATGTTCATTACTTTGCTATTTTTGGAGATATTCAAAATACAAATGTTAAGTTACTCAGAAGAAATCTTTTGCATAGTCTGTGACAAAAATGCAATGTTACAGTATTTGTTTTCTGGTTTGACTACCCTAGTTGACTTGATTTTAGGATTTACCAGAATTTGTAGTCTGGTCTAAAGCTAAATTTATGGCATTTTGATCTGTAATATTTGCTGTTCTGGGTGCGTAGTTGAAAACAAGTGAAAATTTTGTTATATTTATGATAAAAATGGTCTGTGGAATCAAAGTTCATATTGTATTTTGACAGCTCAATCTATCATTTTTGTGCTGGTAAGATACGTGTTGAAGTTGTTGAGAGGTGAAATTCAATAGAAAAACCCCACACCTTACTGAGTCAGACCGATGGTCCTCTAGGCAAATACTATGTCTCTAAATTCTGTCATTTGAAAAGTATGAATTCAGGTTGCAGGATTATTATTTTTGAGATGATAGGGGAAAAAAAAGAAAAATGAGAGGGAGCAGTGGTGATGCAGAGCTTGTAGGAAAATGGTAAACTGCTAAATGTCATACAGATTTAGATGAATATTGTCAGTGTAGTGAAATACCATCCTTCAGGTAAATAATGGGTACTTCTTTAGTTGCAGAGGGAAGGCTTAATGATTCATCTGCACTTCCGTTCAATCCTATTGCATTTTCACATCTACAAACCACAATATTACCGTTTGCTTCTATTACAGTAATACAAAGAGGAACCATTATGCTGGATTTCTTGTACATGTTGTAAGGGAAATGGGCAAACAATTTATTCTTTTTATGCATAAAAAGTCGTTGATAACATGATAAAATGGCAATAGCTCCTGATAATAAACAAAAGCATCACTTCATTGCTTTCCTAGGCCTGATCAAATGGATGGTCTGTAGGACTCATGGTGGAGGTGTGAGAGGGAGGGGTTTGGGGGAGGTCAGTTGTCATGGGTTTTCAGTGTTTCCATGAAGTTTCTGCCCAGCATGGAAGCTCAGTAAGATGTAAGTAAATTAATTGAGCAGCTTGTGCTTTTGCCTGTATTTTCATCTGACATCCCTCGGGATGGGAGTGGTGGTGACCAGGAGGAAGTATTTCCTTTCCCTTGTCCCTGTGTAGAATACAAAAGCTGCCATGATGATGCGCGAGGGCGAGAAGGTATGGTGCCTTAATCTGCCTGGAGATTTTGTCTGAGATAAAACTGGCTGTTTTCCCTGGGATTTCCAGGTACTCAGCAGCTGGTTGGGAGGAGGGATGGTGAGCAGGTGCCTGGCAGCCCAGGACGTTTGTGCGGGGCTCCAACGCAGGCAGCACTGTGGATCCGTGGGGTGAAAGAGCTGGTGTTGAAGACTGGCTGTCCATCCTAGAGAGGTTTCAGTTGTTACTTTGGAGTATAAAATGCTGCTGTAGAACTCCCATTATACATAATATTTGGGGATGAGGGGGAGCGTGTGTTTGTATTTAACTTCAGGCCAGCTCCAGTCTGGTCTCACAGACTGAATGCTCCTCTCCTCCTGAAAGGCATTAGGTGCATTCCTGGAGCAGAGCCTGAACTTGATTTCACCCACAAGAAATCCCATCAGTGCACTCAGAGGCTGTTCTGTGCTGCAAACCAAAGCACAGAAGTGGGGACAAGCAGGATTCCCTTCAAAGGATGCTCGTGTCCTCAACTCAACAGGCCACCAGCATGGGGACACCATGGTGGTTGCTGAAAGACCAGAAGGGGTGGTGCAGATTTTGATACAAGCCAAACACAATGAATTTCCAAAAACCAATTCTCAAACAAACAGACATCCCCACCACCACCCCAATTTCCCCAACTAACTGTATGGAAGCAATGACCAGGGGGAGGTCTGGACTAAACCCCTTATTTCTCTTCTTTTCAAAGACTTTTGAGTTCTCTTTGGGGAGCAAATGGACTAGGCAGATCTTCAAAGCTCTGACCAACTCACAGCCCTGCCACACATACTTGAAGATTACTTGACATAGTTTTATATGTTAGTTCAGAAATTCAAAGGGATTCTACATTACTTCTGTACTTAAAATTCCTCAGTGTTCTTGATAGCCTGTGTAGTTTTTTTGTGTGTCTCTGGCTTACACTATGACACCTTGCAAGTGCCTGGCATGAAATGATGTTGGATATTTACTAGGATCAGTTCTGAAATGTTCACTGAAAGTTTTATTGAATATAATATGAAATAGTGGCACTGAGAGGCATTCAGAAGTGTTTTTAAAAGTGAGCTAACTTATTTTTGTTTGCCAGTATTAGGGCTAGTGTATTTAGAAATGATTAAGGTATTTGAAAAGGAAAGGAATTAATTCTATTTTCAGAATGCTTTGTGTCGTGCAGTATTATGATTTCCTATTACTTCAGCTGATGACCAGGACATAAATTAAATGGCTGGCTGGGTAAAAAGGATGAAGTCTGGAACAGCAAAACAAGAAACAGGTTAATTACGACTGTTGTTCAAGACCTCCAACAACCTCCTGACTTTGACACAATGGATTCTTAGGACAGATTCATTTATGGTAGCTTGCTTTACTACAGGGAATTTTAATTTTATCATCATGTTATATCAGATACAAGATACATGGAGTGTTTGAACTGACACATGTAGGTTAAAAATCCTCCTGTTGAAAAAAAGAAATGATTGTAAGCAGGATTATGTCATCAGAGAATTCAAGTTTTGTATTATTCCAGGTCAGAATTCAGTGGATTGGGGTTGTCCTAGTTTATGTTTAAGCCTTTGACAGGGTCTCAGGCTTGAGTTTCAAAAGTCACTGTTGCCTCTCAACCAGCCCTGCAGGGCAGCTTTGAAGTAGGCCCTTTACCTTTAGGGTTGCATGTTTGAAATGGATAATCTTTAAATAAATACATTCATTTTCAAGTTGTTACAAGCTGCTTTTCTTGAGAAGTTTCATTAGCTGGAAAGGGGAAGCTGATATATTTCTTTGCTCTCAAAAGAATTGTATTCACAGAAAATAGTGGGTAAGTACTTTTTTTTTTTTTTAAACTTGTTATTATTTCCCCCCCTCTATTCTCCTTTTCTACTTGAGTGGTTTTTGTTGAAACTTATATACTTCTGCTGGTCCTCTAGCTGTAGCTGTAGTCTGGCCTGCTACCTACAAGAAAGTAAGTCTAAAAGTAAGACTGCCAGCCACAGAAGTACTTAGTAGTTGTACCTTAGAATCTGTTTAACACACTTAAAAGTACTTCCGCACTGTTTTGTCTTTTGCAAAGTTTTTATCTGGTTCACATATTTACTGTCCAATTGTTATCAGCTGAAGAAGCTGGGATCACATCCTGTTTCAGTAAGGTTTTGGGTCCTCCTTGACCAGCTTTTTAAGTCCATTCCTGACTGTCTGAATCCAAACTGGAAAAAGTAGCTTCCTTCCATGGGGCCGCTCTCTACGTCAAAGTGTTGATCTGGAGACAGAGGTTCTGATGAGCGAATACACATAAGTGGAGTTACAGTGATGTCTTCAGATGGTCAGTTATGTATTAAAAATAACAGGTGCAGTCCTGAATGTCAGTTAAGGATACAAATGTGATGGATGTGAACCAATATGCTACGGTGATTCAACTGTTTCTGCATGAAAAGTCATTATTATTATTTATTTATAAAGCATCATGAAGATGTGCTGGATTTCATAAATAATCCGAGAAGTAGGAGGGTAGGCAAAGCTGCTAAAGTAACCAAGGATTTTTAAGTGCTGGTTCAGTTCAGCAGTTCTTACTGAAGAACAAAATCATACGTTTCGGGGGAGGCTGGATTTATATATAACAGCTGCTGGATTGCTATATTGGAGCAACATGGTTCTGAGATTGCCTCAGTCATTTTATCCCATTAATAAGTTGATTGGTACGATGTATTCAATAGACTTTGAAGGTAATGCAGGAATATCAAGTCCTCAAATAGATGTTAATTACAGTAATAATATTTTGAAAGTCTGGAAACCAGAAAAAATAATTCCCCACAAGGAAGCCAACAGTTCCAATGAATTAACCTTCAAAGAAAAAATTCAAGCCTAAGTATAAAGAAATAAGAAACCTCTTGGATGCTGATATATCAAAATTATCTTGAATTTTATTATGCTTTATTTGTAAGAACATGGGTTTTGATTGTGTTAGGAGAGAAGAAAATGAAATGAAGTATGTATTTTGAAATACTTTAGTGGCAGGGCTGTTTCTTAACACACATGAGTCATTATCATATGCCGTATATTATTTTTAATACTTTTATTAGATGCTTATGTATTGAACTCAGAAAAAGTAAAAGTTTTTTTTGCTTTCTCAGGAGAGAAGAGGGAGGGCCAAAAACCTAGTAGTCTACTGGGAAAGAAATGTTGTCCTTGGCAGGCATAAGGATTGGCAGGATTTGGTCCACACTTGGCATTTTTAAACTCTTCATATTTTGCACTTGTATCTACTGAGTGCTAATGAAAAATCACTATTCGCCTGTTAGGCACTTTTGGATTAACCCCCCCCC
>VYXH01002335.1:663883-707279 GCA_013397275.1 Burhinus bistriatus | reverse complement strand
TTCCGCTGTTTGGCCCTTTTGGGTTTACCCCCCCCCCCAGTTTTTTACTTCTTTTTTTTTTTTTTAATATACAAATTTTGGAATATAACAATGTTTCTCTTTTTAAAAACCATAATAGGTCTCCTTTTAAATAATTTTACTGAATCAATTAACTAGAAAAGAGAAAGCTTCCATTTTTCCTTTTCTATGCTGTGATAATATTTTTGAGTTCTGACCCAAAAAAATCTCATCTGATAAATTTTTACACTTGCACTGTAGAAAGTCTACTTATAGCCCTTCATACCTCTTTTTGACACAAAAGAAACTGGAAAAACTCAATACTCTAAACTTTGGAGAGTGATTAGAGGTGTAATCCCCAGTAAGCAAAGGGTGAATAGCATGGGTGCATCAGCATAAAGAGCAAAGAAGTACATTGACAGGATATAATGAGCACTAAACTTAAGAGGGAGCTTCTAATGAAATTGGAGAGGAGGTGAAGTTAAAGAAGTAAAATTTAGGTATGACAAATTTTGCTTATGAAAACAGCTTTATTTTAGAAGTTGTTTACCACTGCAGTATAAAAAAAAAAAAGTTACATAGTCTGAGACGAAGTTCTTTGATTGAAATAGAAATGCCTAAATGAAGTAGTAAGTTCAGTTGATATGAAAGACAAATTTAAAATTGGTAAAACCAACTAATATTTATATAAACTATATCTAAATGCAGGGAGTGGAACTCTCAAAGCAGGTAATCTAGTGCATTAAAAGGAAATTTGGAAAAGAAAATGTACAATGAGAAAATCTGTTTACACTGGAGTAGATTAAAAGGGCTGCAGGCATACATTAATTAATGTTATGGAGTAATAAGCTTACTGAGGACAGACTGGGTTTTTTGTCATTCCTTTGAAGTGTGCAGTACCTCACACAGTCAGAAACAGTTGTCAATGTACAATAAAATACACCCATCAACAAGATAACTCCTATACTTGGGTGTTGTTTACTACCTAAAGCGATCGGACATGTATTTTAAATGTTAGGAAAACACAAGAAAACCCTCATGAATACTGATAAAAGTAATTAGCTTACACTGCTGTTTTTGTTTTGATAATTTGCTAAGTGTTGGAAGTATTAAAGCTCATACCCTATTTTTATTTATTGGTTGATGTCAGCTGCCATTTTAATATAGCTTGTGCTCAGGACAATATATGCAGGGTAATATTTATTTTGATTTTTTTGGCAGGTTCAAGTCGGCTGCACATTTTGTTATTTTACTTTTTCCTTCCCTCCACTTCCCTTAAGTCAGGAACCGTAGCTTCCTGTAATGTGGTTTTCAGATATTCTCTAAGGAAATTGAATTTCTAGATTCAAAAGCTGCCCATCTCAGGTTCAAGAGCTCTTCTTTCTTCATGAAAACATACTTATGAAACTATATCGCTTAGGAAAATTTTAATCAGCCTTATTAAAATTCTTTCTCTTTAAACATAGTAGGAAAGCTGAAGGAATTTAAAGATAAAGACACGTCGTTGAAGTTTAGAAAACTATCTTGAAGGTTCAAAATAACACCGTAGGATTTAGGAATTTAAATTCCTTTTATTATAAAATCAAAACCACCCCTAAGCATATAAAATACTTTGCCTAGTTTACAGACTTAACATTCCAAAGCAGTATGGCCAAGAGCTCCACTTTTATTTTGAGCTTATGGCACTACTAGGAGCTCGATAGCCTTCTCTGGGGAACACAGTGAATGTTGTAAAATAGTAAGTCCAGTTGGAAAGCAAACTCAATGTACTTTTTTTCCAGTTACGATGCATGTTAGAAAGTAAGATATTGGAATTTTCACTTCTTTAAGTGATAATTCATTTGGGAATGAATGAGGCTAGTGGTGGTTTGTAGTTGATTTTTGCTGCTGAGTCTTTCTGAAACTATGCAGCTACAAAATTATGCAATATAAACTATGCAGCTAGGAATTGTACTCTTCTTATGAATGTTACATGCCTTGGGCTAATACAGCTTATAAAATCTTGTTGCAAGCTTAAAGAAATATAAATGAAATAATATCACATGTACTGTGTAAGCTTATTGATACAGACGATGTCATTGAAGTCATACTCAAGCTAAATAAGAAAACTTAATCTTATTCTTGCATGCCTCTTAAAGCCCACAATAATTTTGTATATATTTTTAAAAAAATATGTAATAAATTGCTACCTAAAATGTGTAACTGCTGACTAGTCAGTGGTTAGCTGATGATTTACAGATGGGAGTGAGATGATCCAGATTGTAGGCCAAGGAGCTTTTTATAGTTCTGGTATATCATTTGGATAAAATTACAACCATGGATGCTTTAGAAGGAGGGTGACCAAGTAATTAAAGTGGGGTACCTCTTGTTAGGTTACTAAATCTGTTCTTTATTTGAGTACGGTGAATGAAGTGAACTTGCTGGGAAATCATTGATACTTCTATCTCTCCAGCATTTCTGAAGAGAAAACCGAAATCTAAAAAATGTGAGAAAGTGAATTCACTTTTATCATCTCATCTGATCCGGTTAAGTATTTGCCTCAGTCACCTCTGTCCTGCATCTTCTCCCCCTGCCCTCCTCTGGCTGTTGTCTGTAGACCAGGACTTTTCTTCCACGTTTTACTGTAGGGGGAGAGATGCTTCTCAGGTGCTGAGCCAAAGGAGGCAAGAGCTTATTCTGATGGTAGTTTCTAAGGCACGTATGTTGATACTCTGCATTGGTAACATGGGTACTCTCTGAGAATATTCTAGTTCTGTCCAAACACTTTATTTTGGTGAGCAATTGCCTAGAAATGTGAAAAGAGATTTATAAACGGACCTTCTAGATTTCAGTGAGGTTTGCGTAGCTCGTTGGTAATATTCAAAATGAGTAGGAGTGGCAGACTCAAGTCTTAAATCAACATGATTGAAGGTGGCAGGCTCAGGTATGAAGTCATTCTTGTAGTTTTTTTAGACCTCCTTTAAAATGATTCTTTTCAGTCTGTAAAGGTACAAGAACAGAAATAATACCTAAGGAAAAAGAGATATCTTAAACAAAATGGCAAATAGCAAAGTACAAGTACAGAGCATCCCTACCGTTGTTGCTTTATAGTCACACGCAAGGACATGTTATAACTTGTATTGCTTGCTATTTGATAATGTCAATAGCTTTATAAATATGTAATATAGTGATAAATTGAAGAAAAAGGAACTCTCTCAAAGTTTGGCATTTTGAAAAGCACTAATCTGGTATAGACAGAATAGGTGTCTGTGGTGAAATCTATAAAATCTTGAAGATACGTGTATTGCTCTGTCAGGTAGTGTTAACTGCATTCTGAATGGTTTTTATGTTTTGTAGACATTCTCCAAATGATATTGGTATATGACTCTTATAGTCAGTTCACCTCTAAGGTATTTCAGGAAGTTGTTATGTATTCATTTTGCTATTTTATCATTATTATCCCTACCCCCCGCCCCACCACCACCACTTCCCGCCCTTCCTGGTAGCTGAACTCAAACAGATGCTGTAGGTGTGAAGGTATCTGATTTCAGGCACTGAACTTTAGAAATAGTCTTTAAAAGGTTTACAAGAATAACAAGTACAAGCCATAACTGCAAATGCGATTTCATCTACGTTTAAGATAAATTTGCGGTCACACAAACCATGGTAACGGTGATTTATCACAGCTGTAAAAGGTCGGTGCAAGCTCAAAACCTTATCCAACAGCGAATATTTTCATGAGACTTACTGCCATGGTAGGCATAGAGGGAGTTTTTGTTTTTAATATCACAGATGATTTAGTTGATCAGAGTGAAAGCAGAGTGGCAATTTATAATTGACAGACTGAGTTAACAGTCTTTCTGTCAGACAGTATTAGGTACGGATGAAAGGTCAATGAATGCCACCACAGTTTTTCATTGCTTTTGGTAGCCAAATATCTACATTAAAAGTCGATGTTAGAATTTCACTGAGTGACAACTGGTTTAACCCTTCCTGGGCCTGTTCCAAATGCAGCCACTGTAGTGAGCTATGGCACATATTAATTTAAAGTACTCATCAGTAGCTGGGTTCAGTTGTCATCTTAATCTACAAGAACGGCTGTAAATTTTCCAGCCTCGTGCCCTTCAAATATGTGTAGAGATTATCTGTAAAGAAAGTTTGACAGTCAAAATCTTCCTTCCAAACCCAAGTACTTAAAGCACTCGGTAAAGGTGCCATTGAGTCCAGCAATCTTTTTTATTTATCTCCTACACTGAAAAGGGTGCTTGGAACACAGCAGGCATCTGACACCTTGATGGAGTTCTGCGGATGTGGTCTCATGCAGGATTTGTTTGCTCCTGCCTTTAAGTTTATGATGGGCTGTGTAGATCAGCAGTCAGATTTTCTTGTACTGGTTTTTAGGTCTTTTGGCACACATCTGCTAAATGGAAGAGATTTCAGGCTTTATGGCTTGACTTTGCAACATCAGTGCTCTATGTGGTGTGTTCCCATCCTCTTAATCTTGTCTGCTCAAATCATGTCAAGCTGTCCCTGAATTTCTATCAAATCATACCAGTTACAATTAGTGAAAGCCCCTTTAAAGCTCCATTGAATATTCCTTAGGGTTTGGCAACACAGAGAAGATACTGGTTTTCCAAAGAGGCCTGCAAAACACTTGTTCTCTGGCATTAACAGAGATATGATCTGGCGTGATACCTTGTGCCTGACAGTTTTTAAGGTCACTGATGTAGTCTATATGTAGCTTAATGCTGACAAAACTGGAAGTGACCATTACCCCCTCTAGGATTGCAGATGCTTGCTGAAATGATGCTACCAGCTTTTATTGCGGCATATTATTCTCTGAGGTGTATCACCTGAGCAAATCCCTAAGCATGTCTCTTACAGTATGCAGTTAATTTTCATGTCAGGTGATGGTATACAGAGAAAATGAACTTGGTCTTTGCTTTGAGGTTTTCTGTCTCTCTGCTCGGAAGAGCCCCTTCCCATCCATCACCGGGTCAGTGGGTGTCCCCAGGAGGAACCGCTGCTCTCACCGCTCTTCTGCTCAGAGAGGTTTCTTTGCTGAGCTTGATGTTTCAGCTGTTTCACACTTAACAAGAAAAGCACCAGGAAAGCTCTCCCAGAGAGAAAAGCTGGTGCTTTACTGAAATGTAACTGGTTTAATGGAGTCTGTAAAATGAATATCTGTATGTGTGTCAGTTTTTGTATGTAGTGGTTTAATAAGAAGCTCAGTGTTAGGGGTGAAATTAGCTTTGCCTAAACAAGTGCAGCTGGAGTTGTCTTAAGCTTTCCTAAGCTGACTCATGCATCTCAACTAATTCTTGCTCACAATTTTTGCTCTCGTGGTAATTCTCAGCTATGTAATTCTCATTCAGCCCAGTGCTCAGGTTGAAATCAGTGAAGTGGGAAGGAGAGTCGCTTGCTCAGAGTTGTAGCTTGAAACGCCGGAAATTTGATTTTGTTGCCAACTCAGCCACAAGTCCAAAACCGCACGAATAATTCCCTTTCTGGTACTTTGATTCACTGTCTGTGAAATAATAATACTTAAATGGGTGTAATTTTAAGGGTAAAAATACTCAGATGTGCCTTATAAAACAAAGCAAAATACAGCTTCCAGGGTCCTAATGAAGATCATCTAATTTTTGCTTCTGCTACAGGATTCTGGATTTTGTCTTTGATCATAAAGCCTGCATGAAAGTTTAAATATATTTGTTTCCATTATTCCTTTGCTTGGGATCTAACTGTTGTCTATACCTATGTTATGGTGCACTGGAAGTGGGGAGAGCTTGAAATGCTGTGTTTGTTCATGTCTTGTGTTCTTATCCAGATAGATTATTGCAAAATAAAAATAGTTCCATTCTGCTAAAACCAATGAGAGAAGGCTTTGCAATGAAAAATAACCTTTGACATTCAGCATCATTCATAAGACAGTTTGCCATTTTAAATATCTGAAAATTTGTTCTCTTAAAGAAGGCTATGAAAATTCTGTTGGCTAAGGAAAACACCTTTCAGAGCAAGGAATGATATGTTTATATATCTGCTGGTATGCATATTAGAATCATAAAAAAGGACGCAAGATATGCTGTTCTACAGCTCCCTTTTGGTCCTGGTTATATGAAGTCAGTTTAGTTTAGCACTTTAACATATTAAAAAATTTCCAGTACATAAAGCGTGATAATGGTCTTCAGATGCACATGTATCACAATAGGTAGCTGTTATGTCATTCATTACTGTAGATATAAGAAGCATCAAAACTAATTTAAAACTCCAGTTATCTCGGCTCTTCTGAAACCCGAGATAATGTCTGAATATCTACACAATAGTGTCTGAAGGGTAAAACATCCTCTCCCTAGCAGTGATTAGTCTGATAGAGGAACATTTCTGAGTTGTACATCTCCAGCATGTATAACTCTTGAAATGAAGTAAATTTACAAATAGAGTCTTTGTAGAAAGAACTGTAAAAATAGCATCTAGGAAACCTATTTTCTATTTATTTAGAATAGGAATTTAAAGTCAGTCCTGTATTGAGTATCAGATTATTCGGCAGCAATTATATAGCTTTTAGTTAAAACGTGCTTCAGAACTAACAGTCTGAATATTTTGCTGTGAGAAGAGCCTTCAGGGAGCCATGGGCACTCAAAATGAAGCTGCTCGATGAGATTCCCAAATTCTTAGCCTCCTGACTTTTGCAACCTGGAGAAAGCTCTGGGTGAGCGGGAACCTCCCATGGATGTCATCAGCAGCTCCCTGACCCTTTTCCAATGCTACACTCATGGGGGCTGTGCCGAGTCCTGCCACCGCTGCTTGCCCACTCTGGGAGCCCTGACTGCCTTCCCTTTGCGAAAGAGTTGGCCATCCCAAAGGTTTGCCGCGGGTTCCAGAGGAAAGGAATGGAGTGTACTGCAGAGGTAACTGCCTGTGCCCTCCTGCGGCAGGGAAGTACGCAACTCCCTGCTATTTCAGGGAAATGGTTGTGTTGGGATTCCAGGGTCTGTTACAGTTAGTGCTTACAGTGTTAGAGTTTGAAGCGGGGGGGGAGGAAGCATTGCTGTCAAATGCATGTGCTCAGATGTNTGTATTCCTGATATCTGGAAACTTTGCTTTAAAGAAAGTTGACAACCAGACTTCTCAGAGGTTGAGATTCAAAAAAGTACCAAATCTGTCAAAAAATACTTCCTTTCCAGAGCTGTTTGAAATAAGATGTATTTTACATGTAGAGAAACATTTTTGAAAATGAATGGAAAGGAGAATCAGAGCATGACACAGTAGGTAATATTGCTGTAGGTGGCAACTGATGTGGATTTTTTAAGCTTGGTTTCAGCTTTATTGTTCTTATGTGAGTGTGCGATTATCTTGCCATGAAATGCTTTACGGTAATCTTCTATTATTCTACATAAGTACTCAAGTTGGTTAGACCAGAATCGCATATAATCAAGACATTGAGCTATTCTTATTAATTTTTTCCCTAGTCTATACAGAATATAACTGGTTCTGCTCAGGAGCAATTAGTTCATGATTGTTTGACTTCTGTGAAGGACTTGGAATGAGAATGTTTTTACTTAGTCAAAAAAATGCCTGATACAAAGGTTACAATGAGTAGCCATTTTTGAAGAGCGTAGTGGGTCTTGTGTTACCACTTCGAAAGAGTTTATTTTTGGAAACGAAACTGCTGCTTTTACCTAGTCTTTAATACACATCATTCAGAAAGCTTTGTAGAGGAGGACTTTCGATATCTTTTAACTATTCTGTGATGCTTATTGAAGCTCATTCATGGCATCCAGTGCTTTTCTGATATTCTACAAGAACTTGGAATCTGATGGAAGGTAGGTAAACAAATTTTAGAGAAAGGAGCCTAACTAGCACGGAATACCAAAGTTAGCTAAATTCAATACAGGAGACACAGCAGAAATGGATATTTAAATGAAGTTTGAAGGAAAATTATCATACTCTCTCTTTAGTCATTACAATACCATAGTGTGAGGGGAAAACTGATTGAAACGCCATCAAAATATTCAGGTGTAATGTTACAAATGTTATTTGATAATCCAGAGAGTGTATGTTACAGACTTTTCTTTCTACTACGGAATAAATTTTTTTGGTTTTTTTATCATCTGGCCAGCAGTTGGTAGCCCTTAAGAAATATTACAAGTTTTCAATCTGAATCCAATAATGGGACTAAGTATCTGTACTAGCAACTTGCTGCCTTAAATACTTTGTTAGCTGTCTTGTGCTAACACAGTGAGTACAAAATGATGATCTGGCAAGTGTCACTTGTGTGGGTGATCAGTGAAGAAATAACCACCACGTGTGTTGCATGTAGTACAGTTATAAATGAGAAAAATGGCATTTTAATGGAAAAGAAATGGATGGGTACCCATGCTGATTTTGGCTGTCACTAGAACTGTCTGTTGTACTCTGTACTTTCTTGTATCTTCTTGTCTTTGATGGATGATGCATCTTCCATATTGGTACACCCAACTGGCTGTTACTCTAACAGTGGCTTCCCCAAAGAATGAATGTCTGAGCTATTTATTTTAGAATCATGTAAGGATCTGAATCTTTTTTGTCATTCTCCTTAACATCAAACAGGTGACACTGCTTTCCTAAAGAAAAAAAGTTGTGTATCACTTGTGGACCAGTTTATTAAATATCTGATTAATTGTATGTGTACCAGAAGAGACAATCTTTATCTTACTTTCCTTTAGGTTTTTTCTTCATTAGTACTCATAGCTATGCTCTCCTCCCTGTCCCTGCTTTTTTTCTTTTGTGCCTTTTATTTCTTCTGTTCTTCCTGTAGACAGTCTCTGTTTTTAAAAAATAAGTAAGTGCAACTGGTCTCACTTAAGCAAGCTCCTTTCGTGTCATTTCAGGCATCCGTGAAAGGTGCTACCACTCTTATTATTTATTCAAGGATCTGAAGACACTTCTGAAAAAATGAATAAATTATTCTGTCATCATTACTTTAGGAAAACTTTTAAAAACACTAAAAGAAATGATTTGGGAAACCATTAGGAATAACCGAGCTTCATTTAACATAGCTGTGATAGCTTCAGGACATGATTCCTTACAAAGGCTTTGGAATTCCTTGTGGATATTGCTGCCAGAGTTTATTATTGTAAAAGCAATACAGTCAGCT
This sequence comes from Burhinus bistriatus, assembly GCA_013397275.1. Lineage (NCBI taxonomy): Eukaryota > Metazoa > Chordata > Aves > Charadriiformes > Burhinidae > Burhinus > Burhinus bistriatus. Next base: position 698,167 of record VYXH01002335.1, on the reverse strand, counting down.
ACGGTTATTGTACAGCTAAATGTTTTAGGAGCCATTTGGCAGAAATGCACGCTGCAAGTTAAAGCTGAATATTCGCAATCAGGCATCAAACAAAAGGTGCTTGAATGGGCTGGACATTGACTAATGTGAAAGAAACAAACACGAAGCAAGGTAGGAAAAAGTTAATTCTGTGATGGAAGTTGGATCAAATGTTGGGTTTCTTTGTTTGTATTATTTATACCAGTGTTCTGAACAGTTGTGCTGAAAGCTTTATTTCAAAGATTGTGGATATAACTAAAATGGAAAGAACATCAAATATTGAACACATCCTTGGGAAGATAATTTTAAGTACTTGAACTGATAGATAGCATTTGAGGCTAAGATTTAAAAAAAGACAAATCACAAGTGAGACCGTCATTGACCATTTTAGCTTGGAAGCTGAGAGGCAGATGCACTTGGAGATGATTGCTCCTGAGTTACGTTCATTCCGTGGGGTGAGAACTGCCTTCCCAAATGTCTTATGAGACTCTTACCTTTTAGCCCATTTTCTTAAGGTAACCATGTTGCCCTTCAACAGTGCAAAATCTCTTTGAGAGGTAAGATAGAAGAACGTTGCTTAGGCTCACAATTAGTACTTTTAACTAAGTAAACTGAGTCTTCTACCTGTCATAATTAATTATTAATTCTGTGTACTGATTTGGCACACATCAATGTATTTTCAAATTGGAAATAAAAAGCTGGCTGAAAGCTTAATTATTTCTAGAAGAAGACATGAAAAGTTTATTCCTTTCTGTATATATATATTCACTAATAGTATATGAACATCGGGAATTTTTGAAGTAAACCCTTTAATAATATTAATTAGTGCTGGAAACAATGGAAGTCCTATACAGATTATTTGCAATAAATGTTGCATTTTAATAGTTTTCCAGTGTCATTTGGGTGGGCAATATAGAATTGGGATTTGATATGAGGTGGGACTGGATGACCTCTGGATGTCCCTTCCAATGTCGGTGATTCAGAGACTGTGAATTAATTGTGGTCCTGCATTTTCTACTTCAACTGCACACTATCGTGAATCTCAGTTTTTAAAACCATTTTCAAGCCTTGCAGCACCACCAAAAGAATTGTAAACTGATATGCATTATGCGGGGTCGCTTGCTGTCTGAATTAAATATGAATAATCACCAACTGTTTCAAATTTTGGGATCTCATTCTGCCAGAGCATATATCAGTAGTTGTCTAAAGTACTTTAGAAAAACTTTGTCACTCCCTGTTAGCAGCTAAATCTCTGTTCCTCTTAGTCTTTGCAACCAAATGGAGGACTAAGAGGAGCATTCCGACATGCAGTCCTACTGGTTGAGGCAAAACAGAGCAAACAATTTAGATTTAATAACCTAGTTCTTTAAAATGTCTCCTTATAAGAAAAGAGTTTCTCTTCAAATTCAGCTGGGAATGATTTTATGTTGTCAGACCAGTCTTTTTTTCAGGCTTTCAGTTTTCAGATACATTACTCAAAAGATCCAGAATGAGTTTTGTATTTTATTGAATTATCAGATGATATTTATCATCATTTAAAAAAAATACTACTGCAGCTATCTCTTTCGCAAAACACAATTACAGTCCCTGCAGAACCTAGGAGTTAAGATATAACCATTATAAAACCAAACCAATTTGGAGAGAAATCAAAATAAATTACTACAGTGAAAAATTTTCACTGTTTTTCTGGATTTATATTCAGCAGTTGTTACTGCGTATCTGTTTTAGTAACTGAGACACATGAGTATTTTGAAGACAATTCTGAGCGTGTTTTTCAGAAATAATATGGAAACTTTACAATGCTGTTTTAGAAATACATACAGAATTAGAAAAACTGGGAGAAGCAGAATGGATGTTTCAGGGTTTAAAAGAAGAGCAGTGGGTTGAATAAGAGTAATGCTGAGAATATCTTATGAAGGAAATTAGAGTTATATAAAAAGTGTAATAAGAAATGGTGACTCGGGAATTGTTAATCCTTTTCCAAAATGACTTAGAAGAAAGAAAGGTGTAGTAAAATCCAAATTAGGAAATGTGAATTATTTCTTAAAAAACTTTGACCAAATAAATTGTTACAATTTAATTACTCTTACTGGATTTCTTGAACTTAAACAACAGATCAGAATTTATTTGTAGAAGAAAGCCACCTGAATATATCGTAGGTAATGTAAACAACAGGTTTGGCCCACCTGTGAGAGCTGCAAGGCAGATTGGGAGGCTGATGATTATTTGGCTGAGCAGTAGAGTGTAAACCCAGGAGAAAGGAAGGACATGCTGTTATCTTGACCTTGCCATGAATCACCATGGCAAATTACTTGCAGTAACCACTTTGAAATGGGGAACCTATATGAGCTTTCTTAGTCCCACTGAAATGAGTGTAAAAATTCCTGTCCTACAGGATAAAGATGCTTTTCAACTTTTGTCTGTCTAATTGGTGCAGAGCACACTGAAATGCTCAAATCTGCACATTGTTCTTATGCGTTGTTCACTCAGCTGCTCGGCTCCTCCTGATGTTGTTTGCACCATAGCTATCAGTGAATTGTATAAAAGTTTGAATGAGAAAAAAATATAAGAATGTCATTTCGTCATAATGTCAACTGAATTGAATGACAAGCAAATAAAAGCTAATTCTCCTATAAACAATCACTTAATTAAATCCATTTGCATATTACACCAGCTTACTCGGTGAAGAAGAACTTGTTATTTTTTTTATATTCTGTATCAGTCTCATTTTTCCCACTAAAAATGAATTTTAAATATATATTAACTGAATGAAGGCTGTGCAGTGAGTCAAAGGCAAAACCAGGAACAATAAGGCATGCAGGCCCATGCTGTCACCAATTGCCTACATATGCTTTTAGAAATGGTGTTTTATTAGAAGTCCAGACGTAAGGATTTCCTTCTCATTGTAGAGAGAGCTTTGAAGAATTCCTCCCTTTCTCCAAAGAAAATGTTGACAATAGAATCTTTGATCTTCAAAAACTAATGCACATGATAAATTCATGTAAATAATTCTACTAGACTCAGTAGGACCTATCACAGACAGTTAAACACACTCAACTAAAGACCATGCACATGGTAGGTATAGTGGCATAGTCCAAAAGTTCACAGATAAAATTATCTCTTTTTCAAAAGTTGTAATGAAAATGCTGTCTTATCAAAAGATCACATGTTAGTTTTTTTAATTACATTTGAAAATGTTATATGCACTCAAGGACAAAACTTCTAAAAGCAAGATTTATCTAGAAAGTTTCGTGGTGTTATAAAGCCATGTACATTTTATAGTAAAATAGTAATGATTCATCACACTTTTATGTCCTCAGCACTTCAATATTCTATGATTTCAGGAAATAGCACTGCATAATTTTATTCTATCTACTGTTTATATTGCCAAAACTTTTTCTACGATCATCCACTAATGACATAAGTTTTCCAGGTGTGGACTTCAATGAATACAATTGATTAAACTTTGAGCATAGAGTCTTGTATGATACTTTCGGTCTTCACTGATCTATAGATATAACCTTTACATCTTAAAGTTCATATGGGGAAAAAAAGTTTTACTTTAGAGGATCATCTAGTTCAGAAATTTGCTGGTGCCTGACAAAAGTCATAAAATATACAACCACATTTCATAGAATTGTTTAGGTTGGAAAAGGCCTTTAAGATTATCAAGTCCAACCGTTAACCTAGCACTGCCAAATCCACCAATAAACCATGTCCCTAAGCACCACATCTACACATCTTTTAAATACCTCCAGGGATGGTGATACAACTGCTTCCCTGGGCAGCCTGTTCCAATGCTCAGTAACTCTTTCCACGAAGAAATTTTTCCTCCTGGCACTACCTGAGGCCATTTTCTCTTGTCCTATTGCTTGTTACTTGGGGGAAGAGACCAACCTCCACCTGGCTACAACTTCCTTTCAGGTGGTTGTAGAGAGTGATAAGGTCTCCCCTCAGCCTCCTTTTCTCCAGGCTAGACAATCCCAGTTCCCTCAGCTGTTCTTCATAAGACTTGTTCCCTAGATTCTTCACCAGCTTCATTGCCCTTCTCTGGACACACTCGAGCACCTCAATGTCTTTCTTGTAGTGAGGTGCCCAAACCTGAACACGTATTTGAGATGGGGCCTCACCAGTGCCAAGTACAGGGGGATGATCACCTCCCTAGTCCTGCTGGCCACACTATATTGAGCCAGGATGCTGCTGGTCTTTTTGGCCACCTGTGCACATTGCTGGCTCATACTCAGCCTACCGTTGACCAACACCCCCAGGTCCTTTTCTGCCAGGCAGCTTTCCAGCCACACTTCCCCAAGCCTGTAGCGCTGCATGGGGTTGTTGTGACCCAAGTGCAGGACCTGGCACTTGGCTTTGTTGAATCTCATACCATTGGCCTCGGCCCATTGATCCAGCCTGTCCAGGTCCCTCTGCAGAGCCTTCCTACCCTCAAGCAGATCAACACTCCCACCCAACTTGGTGTCATCAGCAAACTTGCTGAGGGTGCACTTGATCCCCTCATCCAGATCACTGACAAAGGTATTAAATAGAACTGGCACAACACAACCGGATGAATTTTGTCCTGCTAGCGATGATAATATTTAGTTTTACTGTTTGAATTGTGGTGGTGCTTACACCAAAATGCTCTCGAATATGATTTTAGTTAATTAAATTTTTTGGTGTGATGATTTATCCAAGAACTGTCTGGCTTTATTATTTGTGACCTAGCAGTCTCTTATATCACCCAAGGGCACTGTTGATGAAAATGCACCAATATGAACAGCAAAGCAACAAAAGTAAGAGTTTTGCCTTATATTTTGAATTACTGAAAGTGAGGCTATTGAACAGTGATTTTCCACAAAAGCAGTATTGTGTTTCTATAACATGAGTGGTCAGCTACAGTTTCTCCTACATTCCATTAAATGTATGACAGACTGTTAGCATTTCTTTGCACTTATGGAAGGAATTTAATTTAAATAAATAATTGCCTACAAGGAAATTTCTCAGTGCTTATTGTTTTCATTGCTTCTTTTGCTATCATCAAATAGCAAAGATCTGGAAATACCTGTTCTGCTGGTACTGTTCTAATTAGAAAGATAATTAGTACACTGTTATTGCTGCTTTGGCTATAGCTGTTTGGGTTTTTTGCCACATGTAACACACTATCTACAATGGAAGGTCATTTCTGAGTATTTTTCTATTTTCATTAATTCTTGGGATTGGTTATACTACAGTTGAATGGTTTTAACAAAAGCTGGTGTATACTGAAAATAATGACAAAACGAGCTGGAATTAGAGGTGGTAAGTGACTGGGTTTTATTATCTTATACAGGATTTTTGTATGATTCCTTTTAAAAATGTTGACAACACGCTTTGTTTAGTTTGAAAAGCCAATAGAATGGGCCACAGTCCCCTTAGGGAAGAGAGGTGTCACTTGAGATCATTATATGCATCTTGAGTATTCTGATAACTCATCTTTTTGCTTTTTTAAGTTTTGTTGTTCTCAAAGTCAGTCAGAGTAGCAGGCACTATGAATTACTGGACACAAATAGTGGTATATAATGAATTGATAAATACTCGTATTTTTACAAGTTTTTCCTTCTTTCTGTTTGATTATCAAACCATGTAGGTGTCTGCCACACGCCATTCATCTAGTGAGCTGTCAGTACTGTTTTCAGTCATTTTTCTCTCTTCATTTGTTGAATAAGTTTTGTTGCTGTTCTATAATTTCCCTGCCAGTTTATCTGTATAGTTCTGATATTATCTGTTGAAGCCCTAGGTAGTAGCTCAGCTGTGGTCTTCAGTTTGGAGGGAAAAAAAGTGCAATGACTACCTGTATTTTATGATAGCTCCATATGTCTCTACATATGTGGCACAAAAAGCAGGCATTCTTTTTTCCTTTATATTCCTTCCATTTTTGTGGTGTAAGCTCCTTCTTAATTTGTTTTTATGGTGCAACTCTCAATGAATTATGGATGTTGTAGGAATAAACACCATTCTGGTTTACCGAGAAGGATTTTAAAACCTTAAAAATAGTTTTTCATTTTATGCTGTAGCATTTCAATATAAATGATTCTAGTCTTATTCTGATACCATGAAGAAATTAAATACATTTTTTCCCACCACTCTGTCCAAGTATTTCATAGGATGTCTGCTCACACTCCTTTTGTATCTAACCACATACCATGTGGAAAGAGAACAAACAGCTAAAACTGCAAAATGTCAACTGTTATCAGACTTCCATGTAAAATGATTAACTACTATTAGTACTTAAATTTTTATTTTAAAATAAAAGATATTCCTCTCTGCTTGAGCTGAAATTAGTACATAAGAGAAACCGCAGAACTTGAAACACAATTTTTTAACACAACCCCAACACAGAGGTCCCAGATGTACAATCTTAATGAACTGAGCTTTCTATCTTTTGTCAAATTTTCTTGAATATCCATCTAACACACCGTTTTACTTGAGAGGTGGAAAAACAAACAGGAATTAAGAGGAAGTGCACAGCAGGGGCATGTGTGGTTGGTCTTGTGGTTGGTGTCTCCTGTAGTACTTCAGTGTACCTTCAGCTAGTCTCAGTGAGAGTGGGCCTTAAAGAAAGGATTTCAGAGGTATTAATTTTCTAGGCATTGTCTGTTCAGCTAGACACAGGACTGGGTCAAGTCTGGTCTGAACCAGTTTCTGGGCTGCCCAGCAGAAACTCAGGTGGAAGTTGGTATTTTAATGTTTTTTCATGAAGTTTGGGTGGGGTTTTTGTGCTTGTGGTTTTTGTTTATTTTCCCCTGCGAACATTATCAGAGGAAATACATATTTTCAGTCATGAGTCATGCTTCCTTATATGTCCTATGCCTTTGGGAATAGCAGTCTTCATCTAAATGTCTTGTCTGTCTTGGATTTGGTTATCTGAGATGTCTCACTGAAGAAACCTCAGCTGTGGAATTTGTTTCCTCTGTAATATCAAGTGAACCCAAGTCCGTTGACTTTGAGGCATGGTAAAAAGATTCTTTCTGTCTGCTTGAGGGGTTGTAAGGAGTTGAAGTTCGTTTGCATTGTGGTTGAGAGATTGTATTTGATACTTTTTAAAATACTACAGTAGATTCTGTTATACTGGGCATTTTATACTTGAGTGAGACTTTCTTGCACAGATTTATGACTTTTTGCTCTTTTAATGGTTTCACAAAAACAAAAATCATAGCATCAATTTAAACAAACTGTGATTTGTGGCTTGTTTAATTCAAAAGGAAGAACCCGAAAGAGAATCAGAGACATGGCTTGTAGCCCATTAGAACAATTCATCCTTTTGGATATGTCTATACCGATAAAGAAAGAGGTCCAGGAGAGAGCGGAAGCAATGGCTCATTGATCACCCATGCTTCTCAGTTGGTAGTATGCTCCTTGGCATGATTTCGGTCCTTGTGTACATGTGAGGTTGGTTGCTTTTTTCCAGTGTAGGATGAATGAAATAGCATGCAGCCTGCGTTGCAGCTCACCAGAGCCCACATTTGCATTGTGAAACTACATGTATGGATTACGTGCTTTAGAGTGTCGCTGTAGGTCAAGAGAGAGTGTTCGAAGAGTATCCATTCAGAGCCTGCAGGAATAGCGCTGGAGGGCTTTACAGGTATAGAATTAAAGTTTTCTGAATGTGCTCCCTGGGGTAAACTGTCCCCCAAAGTGTCTTGGGAGAAGGAGCAACGGAGACATAAGATTTGGAAGGCTCAAGGAAGTGAGCAAACCGTTCATAATGTGTCTGATCAGCGGAGTGGTGCTGGCTGGTGGATTGCTCCCCAGCACTATTTTGGTTAGATGTATCCCATGAGGGCTAGGGCTGAAAGTACCACCGTTTTAACTTCAGTTGCTTGAGCTTTAGATCACTGTATATAGTGCAAAGACAGTTTGCAAACTGAACTATAAAATAAACACCTTCTCAAAAGGTTTCTCCAGGAAAGTTTGGTTTTTGTTGTATGTTTTTAAAGAAAAGTAAAACTTTAAGTGGATTTTGGTCTTGGAAAATAGTTTCACTGAAATAAAGTGTGCCCATTTTCTTAGTGTTTCTCTCTTCAGAATAAAATATTTAAAATGTGAGATTCTTAGCACATGGCTAGAAACTGATAATTATTTAAACCAGCTGCCTATTTGCAATGTGTAGCAGCATTTATTGCTGTGATTCACTAGCACATCAGAAAAAAAAAAAAGTTAAAATGCTGTGAATAAATAAAATGCGAGGAATACTTAATCATAGTCAGTGCCGTCGTGGTAATTTTTTTTAAAAATCCAAACTATATCTAATCTTTTATTCAAATAAGTGACACAGTTTCTGTTACATCTGAAAGTTATAATTATTTTATAAGCTATCCAAAATCAAATACGTGAAAAACACCTTTTTTCACGCATTTATCCACCAAACCTTTGCATCTGTAAGTACAAGAAAAGGATGCTCTTCATGTCTCTGTTTTCCTGCAAAATTTCTGTAGGTCTCTAATTACAAAAATCTCCCTGTGAGCAGGTGACTGTATTCAAGGGAAAAGAGATACCTAACTGTTTCAGCCATATTTCATACATTTCATGTCCATTCTGTTACTTTTCTGAAAAAGTAATATAAAAAATTGTTCTGTGTAATTTCAGAGTAAGAGCCACAATTTGACCAGGCATTGATTACTTGACAAGATTTTTCATCATCTGTAGTTAAGCCTCATTTTTGAGTTAGTGTATTGAACAAAACTTTCCTCCCTTCTAGCCTCATTCCCACAGCGAATGTCCTCAGAAGGGAAGAATGTTAGGAGTTGCATCGAAAGTTAAACAAGAGATTCATTACTGTATGAAAAATAATGTGATTGAAGTTTGCCAGTGAAGTTGTTCATTGTATTCACAGAATGTCTTCAGTGCAAACCAAATCCTTCTTGAGAACAGCCCATTGCAAGTTCTTGGACATCACTAAAGCTAATTAAAAACAGGTGGATTCTTCCCATGTAGCATACCAACCAGCTCAATGAAATGTAGATAACTTGTACCAATCGTTAGAGAAGATTTTTCTTTTGCCACGGACCTTATGGGAATGGTAGGATTCTCTGAAGCTGTGATTCTGAACAGAAGAAGGATCATATTTTAACTATAATACCCATATTACTTTGTTTATAAAACCTGAATTTTAGTTGGCACTGTAGAGAAGAGAAGGCCCTGAAGGAAACTTAATTTTTGAAACTTGATCTCTGTGTGAAAGTCTCTGTGGAAGTCTAGTATAAAGATTTGAAAGGTTTCATTTAGAAACTCAAATTTACGTAGTTAAGTTCTATGACTTTTTTTTTTTTTTAATTTTGTGGTGTCTGTTTTCAAGACGCAGTTTATCTTTCAGAAAAATAACAGCAAATGACTAAATGAGATAGCGGTGTTGCAGAACGTGAGCTGTGTTTACTGAGCGTTCCATTTACGAACTAAATGTTCTGCTTAATCTTGTGATTTATTACTAGACAGATAGTCCTCTTTAATTTCTAGGCATTTGGTTTAATGTGGATTAATGATGGTGGTTTCAGTCTACATGCATAGGGCCATGCAGAAGGAGACCTCGAGGTAGAGAGTAGGAGACCTGTGTGCTGCTGACTTGTGCTGCATTTTCATGGAGTTGCCAGCGAAGTTCAGACTGCCCTCTTTTTCTGGGCAGAATGAGTAGAAGGCTGGAAAAACAACTTGGCACCATGAAAAGTTTTCAAAGGCAGAAATACTTGTCTCTAAGCCAGACATGAGTTCTGAAGCGCATGAATCTTTGAAAATTGGGCTACGCAGAACAGTCCAAATATAATATTTATATCTAATGTCATTGTGATAGACCTCAAAGATGGTCTCTCTGTAACACTGAATATAACCAAATGACCCAATATGAAGTGGAATTTATGATGTTAGTCTTTCCAAGCCCAGCCAATTTTAATTTTGGGACTTCATTTTTCCTCGACTGACACAAGTTTTGTGCAGCCTCAGAAGAGAAGGTGAATAAAAGAACAGAATAAAATAATAGAACATTTCATGTATTTACATTTTCTAGTTTAGATACTCAGAATTTTAAAACCATTTTCCAATTTAGTCACTGTATGGGCACTTAAAAGGTTCAGAAAATCTGACAAATAAGACAAATTTGAAACGGTTTGCGGTCTTTCATCATGTCACTGCTGAAATGTATTGCTAAGATGGTAGTGAAGAGTTGGTAGATTAGAGAAATATTTAATGTCATACATTAAAGTTTTAATCTGAGAAGTGGAAGGAAGATCTTGTAAGATGTGGAGTTTCTTAGTTGCTGGCAATGGACTGTGCGTATATTGGAGCATATTTAATTTTTGTTGTAAACATAGATTTCTGTGGGCTTTCAAATGCCTGGGTATAAGCGTTCATCATCGATGCCAAATTGCCACTTGCGGGTTACGCTGACTGCTTCTGGGTGAGGAGCAGTGTCGCTGCACAGGCGTATTCAGTAACAGCATGGTGTGATAACACACAGGTCAGCTCTCAGCTGCTCTGTGCTCCATGTTCTCTGACACTGGGCCATCAAATTGCATCAAAATATGTTTATTGATGAATTTTAGAAGTAACTTGCAAAAATCTCCGAATCTTACTAACATTACAGTATTTTAACTTTCCTACATCAATAATTATTTTCTGTTTCACTGTGAGTCAGTGTTATGTGTTGTCTTTTGCACCTAGACTTGACATTTTATGTAACGGGTGTGTGCTGGGGCAAAGCACTTACTGTTCATATACAAAGGGAAATGCTAAGAGTGAGACAAGTTAAGACAGTCTTGTGTAACAGATTGTTTTAAAACTTTACAAAAGTAAAAAGTCGATTCACAAAGTCTCAAGCTTACTAGTTAAGAGCATAAAATTTCTTTTGAATTTTTTTTTGTTTTATTTCTGTCTTTATTGCAATGAAATTTTGTGCACTGGGGCAGTATAAATTTTTGCAAATGTTACATTAAAAGACTCATTTCTCACGCAGTTGGAATTAGATTTTTTCGGAGACTAATGTCTCTTCTGCGCATTACATAATCATTAGATCTGTTTAAAAAACTAATTTCTTGAGCTTCTAAAACAAATTGCATTTCTTTTGTATATTGTAAGGTTTTTAAGTGGTAACATCTTCAGAATGAGTGCATGTTCGTATTGTATTGCTTCTGAAATAGCTGGGAAAATATAGCGAAGAAAAATCACTAAACTAGAATGAGCCGCTTGTGACACTGGCAGTAGTTTCACATGAAGAGGAAGAACAGGCAACTTCTTCAATAGCTTGCATGCAGGGCCAGTTTGCACGTGTAATTGATGGTGGTGGTACTTGATGGACCAGGCGTAGCTTTATTACTGAATATCTCCTATGCAGAGGTTGCAACGGGAAAACATTTTTGCACTAGTCTTTTTCTGCTAAAGGGGTGGTTTTTTGTTTGTGTCTCCTATAGAAAATTAAATACTTTCTCTGTGTCTGTCAGCCAGTGATGGCATCATTCTTTGTACATCCCTGCTGTAGCAGGCACTGCAAAGGGACTGGATTGCCCTCTGATCTCCTGGAACAGTTTTTAACATGTCCCCTGCTTCATCAGCCTTTTTGCTGACTGGGAAGCCCAACAAGTACCTTTGCCAGTGGTAATTTAGAATCTGCTAGTGAAGTGTGGGCATTTGTCAGTGTTACAATTTTCAAGTTGAAGCCAAAATTCATTTGTTGACATATTTCTTGCATGTGCTTTTATTTAATAGAGAAGAAACTATGCACTTCAGGAAATGGTAATCTTTATTTACTGCTATGATGGGAAAATGCAAATGAAGCAGAGAATTTTGTGATTAGTATTTTAGAGTCAGTCATTTACTATAATTACATGTTTTTAATCAGTGGAATTATCATGTTCTATTAACCAGATTCTTTCCTGATTTCTTGTAGGATTCTGAGTAACAACAAGATCTTATGGTTGAAGAATGGCTCTTTCTTCGGGCTGAGATCCCTGGAGAGACTGTGAGTAGCTGATCAGCCTCGCTCCACCTTCAGTTAAAGTCTTTGTATTTTAAATATAAAACCAAACATCAGATAATGAAGTTGAGATGTTCTGAACTGTATTGCACCGTAGAGTTTCTAGGCAGTCATCAAGTTAAGAAACAGCATAAAAATGAGTGAATGGGGACGGACGTGGAAAATACAGGAAAGCACTGCTATCAATTTGGAAGTAAAATAAACATCCAGTCAAAGACTTGTCCTACACTATGTACACTATCACAGTGAAGACTGGTATATGTAATGGTAACACCAATGTACCAGACACGTAGTTTGGGTTATTTAACTCATTGGTCTCCAATGCTTCCATTTTAATTCTATTCTAATTTTAATTTGATTCTATCTTTTGGTTATATTCTAAAGAAATTGGACAACATTTATCGCTAGAGCAGATGATAACATTGATAAAGCTCTGTGCTTCTGTATTTCTAGTCAATATTTGGAGAGGGGAAGAGAAGCGAGGTTTCCATAAGATCTGCTCAGGAGCAACTAATGACTTAGAAAGAAAACATTCTGAAACTTTGATAGAATAAATGAGCAGTAACAGCTATACTGCAATGACACTGCGTTCTGTATATATAGGTCACTCATTTGAGAATAAGCACATGAGCAAGTCTAAAAGGCTATTTTTTTATATCTGTGGGAAACTTACTTTGCCAGTGCATCTAAAATGAGTAATTGTATCACGCCTATTTTAAAACATCTGCAGCTTAAACTAAATTATTTTTATATTGCTTTGTAAGAATACGTTCATTATGTAGAACAGTTGATTTAAAGTAGTTGCTACATTCTTGAATGCATGGATCTATTCTATGTTGTATGAATGTTTCCATATGCAAAAAAATTGCATATTGAAGTCAACTTTAGCTAATATTTTACTATATGTGTGTGTGATGTGTATGCTGTTTATGGTTGTGTAATGAGGTGGGTAAGTATATGATAGTGACATATTGGAATATTCTAACTGCAATTTAAGAATAAACGATGTATTTCAAGGTCTGGAGCAATCCCTTAAGCACTTGAAGGGTTAGGATAAAGCTAACTGTCTGAACAGTTATGTAAAGGAATACTAAATTTTGTCTGCATATAGCTATAGATGTAACAAATACTTCTTTAATATTGGCAACATTAAATGGTATGGAATGAAGAGTAGTTGTGTATTATTTAATAACTGGTGTTAGGTGTAACAATGATATGATATTTATACAGAATTTTACAAACATTTCAGACAAAACAGTTTAGCAGTAGGATTACAAATTTATTGCAAGAAAGAAAATTAGTAAGTTAAATTCTAATGCATTGCAAGTAAAGCATTAGTGTTTAGAAACAGAGAAAACATTTCCCCTCTTTTTTTTTTAGGTTTAATTTACATTGGCGAATGATACTGAGCGTGTACTTTTTAAAACTTTATTAGTTATCTCGTTAGAGAAATACTTCAACAGGAAGAGACATTGCAAACAGTATTGAGAACAGTGTGTAGCCTCAAGTATGATCGCCATCTAAACCTTCTTCATTTTATTGTATTGATTTTTCGCAAAATTACAGATAAAATCAGTGAGTATCATCTCCTCTGTATATGGTTCTATTTGGCCATGATGTTAATACAAAATCCATAAGTGGTCCTTGACGGGAAGACTAGAATTCAGGAGATGACATTCTCATCAGATTTGGATGCTCTGTCTCTTGTTCTCTGGCCCCATACAGTTTGTATCATTTTCAGCTGGTGGGCTGAGAACAGCTGGAGTAGTCTACTAAGAGGTGGAAGTAGTGGGTGTGATTGAACTACATCTGGATGAGTGCTCCTAACACTTGGACAAACGTTCCCCCAGCTTTGCCTTTTCCAAACAAGCCAATTCAGAGTGGTACTTCAGGTACTTAAAATGGAGAACTATGACAGCAACTGCTGTTGATGTTCATGGCTCATCAAAATCGACCGAAAAGAATTTTTATTCCTTGCCTGAAAGGGGAGATAGAGACTCTTATGAAGGACAGTAGCAGAAAAATCCAGCTTCCTTTAACGTAATGTTTAATTTAGAAGATCAGGCGCTTAGAAACGTGGGTGTGCTGGAGTTAAGGATTACTCATTTAATTTAGCTTTGCACTCCTTGTGGTCCTGCAGAACAAAAATTTTAGTGATGTGAATGCCACAGAGACAAGAATCATGCCTATCTGTAATTCTTTTGTGGTTACCGTGAGATCATGAGCCAGAAGAGCGTTAGCTCTTTCCTATCCTGGAGCGCTCAAAACCACTTTTTGAGCAGAGAACAGTTTGAAGCCCTGCTCCAATAAGCTAGTGACAACTTTCCCCTTATTATTTTGTTTTTCAATGCATGTCACAACAGGAATTGAATTACAGAAGTGTCAGTCCTCCCAAGGTGATTTCTCAACAGTGTGTTACACAAGCGAGTGACCTCACTGAGCAGTTGTCTCAAACTAGGACTCCTCATTTTAGGCAACTTTAATCAAGCAAACTGAGTAACCTAAGTTGTTTGCCCCTTAACTGTCCATTCTAAGAGTAAGACAGAATCGATTTTCCTAAAGCTAAGACTATTGTAGAACTCTTACATTGTGCATGAAATGCAATTTTTTCAAAATATAGTTGAACCTGGTTTGTATTTGTTTCTGCAGACTTCTCAGAAAATTGCATTTTTTTCAACCATAGCATGAGTATTACAAGGTTTCTATTTCAGATAGTCTTAAATTGTGTTACTGCTGTAAAAGTAAATCTGATATTAGGATTTCAGGGGATACAACCGGCCAGACAGGAAAAAATGTGTTTGGGGATACAGTTATTTCCCTTTTAGTAATACAAAGAGAATCCTATATTTACTGATACTTCATTAATACTAAAAATGAAATATTTAATAATGTCTATAATAAAAATTATATAAGTAATAGTCATCAAAATACATTTATGAAATAATAGTATTTTTACTGTGCAGTTTGTAAAAATGCTTTAACAAACACTGTCTCAAAAAAGGTGCTTTTTCTGTATTTTGTATGTATGTGAACAGTGATTCATGAGTCATCTGCAGAGATGGCACTCTTTCTGCACTTACTTTGAGTTTTCTGAAACTAAAAATTACTGCCTTGTGCTGGTTCAGAAAGGTTGGCTCACAAATGTGTTATGGCCTCTGGATCATGATGCACCTCTCTGACACTGGGCTTACTTTGTAGTACTAACAAGAGGCATTAGGAGGTGAGTATCTTTCCTTAAATACCATGTGAAAATAAAAACTTTCTGTAAACTTAGGTTTTGTACGGTGCTCAGTTATATTGGCCTTGACTGCTCCCTTGATTTGGGTGAAAATCAGAAGTGTAGGTAGGAAACTAAATAAACTTTTTTGAAGAAAGTGTGGTAATGAAACTGCTTCTTAAAATATGAAGAGCTTTATGGAATTTAACTGGAAGAGATCTACAGACCAGAAACTCTACAGATGAGAGTGAGCACCTTGAACCCATTTCTGTGATACACCTTGTGGAGATGGCGTCATCTCCAGAGAGATGAAGATCGAGAGTTCAGTTTAGATTTGAAGCTTGGGGCAAAGACTTGACAGCTTGTGATGGTTTCAGTTCCAGTGCCTTCTTGGTCTGTAATCAGTGTTTTCTGTTCTTGGGAGATGCGTTGGTCTGAACAGGAAAGCATCGGTTATCGTAGACTTTTAAATAAGTTTTTCATATGCTCTGAGTACCATAAAAGAAAAGCAAAGTGAGTTTTCAAAGCCATGAAACAGTGAGATAGTCCTTTCAAGTAAGTTTCAGCAATCCAGAAGTTCTCATTTAGTTAAAATAGTGATTTTGAGGACCAAAACAACTGAAAAATTAAGAGCCTGTATAATTTGGTGGTATAATTATTCCATAAATCAGAACAATATATTAAATGGAAAAATCTGTGGCTTACGGTTTGATTTTTTTTTAATTAATGTTATTTATCTTTTTATTATTAACTTATGGGCAGTGGGGTTAACCAATGTTATTGCCCAAGGAATCATAGGCAATATATAGTATGGACTCTGCTCCAAAGACGTTGCAGTCAATGAACAGTGTGTGGCAAAGTAATATTATTAGTAACAGATGTGGCAAGCCTTTTTATGCTTGAGAATATTTGGCCTCTAAATATCTCTTCTGGAAAATGCCACAGTCCACATGATGCTTTTGGGGACAAGGACAGAAGTTGCTGGGCCAGGTGTTCCAGCTGTGCTGGACCCAAAGTCAAAATCTAGACAAGGAAACTAAATCTTATTCCCTCATCCTGATGTCAGCTGGCACAAAAGAGTGTGTATCTGAGGTGTTATCCACACTACTCAGTTTCTTACCCTCCACAACAAGCACTGCATCACAATCGCCTGGATAGCCCATGTCCCGCACAAACTCCCCATGTTACCTCTGGCTGGGGCAATCTGTCGTGGCTTCTCCACTGTGGGCTTCCTGGTATTCGCACATTTTCTGAAGTGGGTCTGCGAAGTCTCTTTCTCTCTGTTTCATAACTAAATGTACTTTTTCATGAAGTTTATAGGAGCATAAGTACCTCTGAGACTGCTTGTCCTTTGTCCCCTGTGGCTGAAACTCTTTGACAGGTTCAGAAGCCATTTGGAGGGAACTAGCAAATAAAAATAAAGAAACATGCACAAACAGACCATGATTGCATAAGCAGTGTTTCCTTAGGAAATTGGGATGAAAGATCATGAGGCAAGATTACACATATTTTTCACAGTTGACCCAGAAGAAAAGCATGCCAGGCGCTAGTACTTAACTGTGACTGTTTTATAGAAACTTGCTGTTACATTTTCCCAATATTCCTAGACATGTTTCTAAACAGAGAAAAATAATACTGAAGTATTTGTAAGAATTTAGCATTGGATTTATTTTTTGTTTTAATTTTATTTTTTTTGGCTGCATAGATCAGTCTTACTCGACCAAGTCTCACGTAGATTGTGCGTACTTTTATTGAGTGTTGTTGTATCGTAAAGTTACCGACTGTGTGGCAGTGCTATGCAGTTGCGTGTTGTCTTCAGATATTATTAGATGAGATTGCATAAAACCTACTTTCAGTGGATTTCAGTATGATATTCTGCAACTATACATTGTGCTATGCAATTGAAGTAATAACACATTAAGCTGAGGGAATAAAAGGACAGGAAAGGCAAGCAAAACAAATTAGACCATAGGAAAAAAACATGCTGTTAAACAGCTGGTATAAAAATATGGTATTTGGATTTTCTTTAACAAAACTCAATTGATGAAAGGGTAAAATATAAAGGTTTTACATTTTGATATACTGATGTCCTTCTTTAAACAGGCAATTTATGTTCTTTAAATTGCTGGTCACTTCATTTCTTTTCCTGCCTGTACTTTTGAAGTATGCATGCATTCGCACACACATGAAGAACCAGAGACGCTCTTCCTAAGCACTGTGAAGGATTGAACACATGCTTAAAGAAATTGTTAAACAATTGTCTTTTCAACACATATGTATGACATCTTTACAGTTAGAAACTTCATAAATTAAATTTAGAATTACTTGTTCTTTTTTTGATTGTTTTAAAAAGAGAAAAATGCTAGTTATTATGAACTAATAATATTTCAGACTCCAATTGTACAACTTGTTTTTTTTTCTGAAGCGCTTGCAACTAAGGAGTGTGCCCTTAACTTCATGCACGTACGTTTAACAGAAAATAGATTAATCATCTTGGAGACCTCAAATGACCACATTAATTCACCTCAAATGCCACATAGCCGTGTTTAGAGAAATGCTGTGATGTTACTTAGGGAAAGGGCAATTTAAAAATGTGTTTCTTAGACCTGTCTGTTGTGTAAGTAGTCATGGCATGATTGAAACTGTTCAGTTTTACCTATTTTTTTTATTTGGAGAAATACGGAGGAAGTAAAATCAGTACCAGTTACTTTCAAACCTCTAAAGGGCTGGAGCACTGCTCCTATGAGGACAGGCTGAGAGAGTTGGGGTTATTCAGCCTGGAGAAGAGAAGGATCCAGGGAGGCCTTATAGCAGCCTTCCCGGACAAGGGGTAATGGTTTTAAACTAAAAGAGGGTAGATTCAGACTAGATATAAGGAAGAAATTCTTTACAGTGACGGTGATGAAGCCCTGGAACAGATTGTCGAGAGAGGTGGTAGATGCCCCATCCCTGGAAACATTCAAGGCCAAGTTGGACGGGGCTCTGAGCAACCTGATTTGGTTGAAGATGTCCCTGCTCATTGCAGGGGGGTTGGGCTAGATGACCTTTAAAGGTCCCTTCCAACCCAAAATATTCTATGATTCTATAGCAAATAAAGATCTTTACAAATACAGGAAAGGGAAAAAAGCTATGAACACATGTCAAGTAGCAGACAGATCAAAAGAGGGAAGGAAATATCTACCCAGATAATAATTACTTATCACTTAAAATTAGAATAGCTTTTTGTGAAATGAATGTTTTTTAAGGCTCATCCTGAAGCATGGAGAGAACCAATTTCTACCGAGAAAATGAGTGGCAAGCTAGTAAATTGGACCATATTTTTCACAGCTTAATACACACAGCTGCTTAGCTATCTCATTTTTTCATTGATCATGAATGCCATGGTCAGCCACTGAAAGATATTTTTGTGTAGGCTTGCATAATACCCCTCGGTTAGGAGTGGATTTCTTAGCGATCCTGGGGCTCCCTTCCACATCCTTTGCAGCAGTAACAGCCCAGGTGCTCTGGGATTTTGCCTCCCTTTGGTGCTTGGTCCTCTGCCATTATGATAATTTTGGTCATGTTACTCAATAACACCAATGTCACGTTTATTCTGATACACACAGAATATAGAAACATCCACTTAAATGAATGTGTTCTTTAAATACCTAACTTCATGTGTTTGCCAATGAAGTTTGTAACATTTAAGGAATTATTGCTAAATAATTAAATGCATGTCCGAGAGAAGTATTTTTTCCATAAAATCAATTTAGTTCCATAAAGTCCAATTTATATAAAATCATTTTAATATCTTACAATTTTCACGGCTTAGATTGATGAGATTGGTATGAGTCTGATATCAGGCTGGAAAGAGATACAAAATTGATCCTTGTAGCACCATAATGTCTTCTGTTCCTCACTTTGAAGATGGGTTTTTAGCATCAAATATGAATTCCTCATTAACATTTAAAACATTTGAATTATATCTTGTGAATCATGCAAAAATACAATTATTTTTTTTTTTTACAAATAAAATGTAATGTTGCAATGAGAAGTTTCCCCTATCACCTTACTTAGCTAAAATTGTCTTATTCGTAGTGGATAAATTTCCAACTGACTATTTAAGTTGGACAACCTTATTTCTCGACAGTATTTTTTTATTGACACATTTCTTTTGTCATTGTCTGATCCTGGAAGATGCTATGTTATAGGTGTTGAATTCAGTTAAAAAACACAGCTTTTGAGCTACTATGTCTTTTACTTAAAGGTAATTAATCCTTCTTAATCATAAAGGTATTTGTGTAAATAGGGAATTTTTTGCATGCTGTTGCAAATGCGTAACAGTCAGGTAATATTATATACTGATGTTAAACAAGTCTTTTGAAAGAAGAGGCTTTTATTTGAGGCAAATGATTGGAAATCAGAGTCTTTTCTTTTAAATTTTGCCATAAATTTTCATTCAAGTTTTGTGCCATCACTTGATCTCTCTCCACCTCTTTGTGTTTTTCATCTGCAAAATAGTATTGCTTACCTAGTATCTCTAGATCTAGTAATACTAGAGGATCTCGGTGCATCCTGAGAGAAAAGACACGGTAAGAAAAAATACAATTATTATGTAATACCAATTATTTTACAATTCTATCTTATACAGATTGAGCCATTTATTTATTTTTGATGCGTTTCTTCTAGCCTGACAGGGAAGTCTTAATGGACACAAATACATGAGTGCAGACAGAGGATACTGGTGCTCAACTGACATGTTTTGTGCAGCTCCATGCATCACAAAAATTCAGTTGTTAGCTAAGTTTAGTAGTAAATATAAACCTCACTTTTTTGTAAGCAGTGGAAAGGCAGGTTCAGGAGCAGAAAATTGTCCTGTATCAGAAAAATTTTTTAGCTTTGTCTACAACACCTGAAGTAATTCTCACTAAATCCCATGGAACCAATCTGAGCATGGTGTAGGCTGCACAGGGCATGCATGGGTGTTAGACAGGGATGGAGATGACTCTCAGCCTCTCGTCTTTGGTGACGAGGCTGTCTTAGTGACAAGACTGAGGCAGTGCTGGCACATCTCTATACCTGAGAGAACTATGACAAATGCTAGCAGGGCAGCAGGGGATGTGGCTGAGGTCATCCTCTTCTTGTCATCTCAATAGGCTTTTTAGGCTCAGTTTTAGTCCAGACATAAATTTGATCTATTCTTCCAGTAATATAATCTGATGTAGCAAAATATCACAGGGAAAAATACAAATAAGATGGATCCATATACAGAACGCTTTTATTAACATACTGTCATTAAAAAAGGATAGAATCCTCCTAGCAAATAGGTCTAAATGTAAAAATCTGGGGGCTTTCTTTTTTTTTTTTTTAATGGATGGAGGTCAGCTGTAGCTGTCCTATTGAATGTATTTTTTTTTCTGTGAACAATATTGAATCAGAAAGATACCAAGCAAGAGTTAATGTAATGAACCAAATCCTGACCCAATACTAGGAATTTCAGTTTGCGGAACTGATACTCCCCTTCTCCTAGTACTATCATTACAACCAATTGTATTAAATACATTTTTATTTTCAAAACCAGACCTGGAGGATCCTTTGAAAACATCATGGAACAGAAAACTGGACTTGGAAAAAGCACTGTTGGTCCTCATGTAGAAGTAAAGGAGTACAGGGTGGAATGCATTTCAAAGTAAATATTATTTGGCTGCAGGCAGCGTTTTAATGAATTGCACAGAAGGAGGATATTTGATTTGCAATTGTTGCATAGAAATTGTGAGAAACCAGAGGAGGAGAAACAGAGGCAGGATCAATGTCACAAGTTACACTGGGAAAATTTAATTTCTAATTACCTTTCCATTTTAATTCTGTGGTCCTTTATAGATCTCTTGATTACATCCTATGACTAACAATGAGTTATTCATTTAGCAATGCAAAGGCTGAGTATGTGCATTTTTTTGAACCTCCCTCCCCCCAAAAACCCAACACGTATACAGGCAAACAGTAAAACTCCCCAAAACTCTCAAAAAAACCATCTCAAAACTCTAGAAGCTATAATGTCCTAGTATGCAGTATCAAAGAGAGATTTAGCATTATATCAGGAATTATAAAACTCTTGTTATTCTTAGTATCACTGTCAGAAACAGAAGAGTTAGAAATTAAAAGGAAAATTACATTACCCTCTTTCTAATAGGCGTACGTACTGACTGTCTTACAAGCATGCAGTAACTATCAAGGCACTTCTAATGTAATCTGACAGAAAGATAATGTATTTTTTTCCTCTAGTCATTTGTTATTTTCCAGTACAATACGGACTATTAGACATCACATACTTTATATTTTACAGGATGAGACAACAGGAAAATACCCTGTATGTCTGCAAAAAACCCAGTAACTCTAAAAAGAGAGGATGTTTCCTTTGGGATATTATCCTGTTGTTTAAAAATAGCAGTAATTAACTCTGAAAAATAGGTTAGTGAAATCAATCCCATAGTTATAGTGCAAGTGTCCAGAACCAAGTGTGTTTCCCATCTTTTCTTTCTACCTTAAGCCTGGTTTTTGTTTGTCTCCTAAACGGCCACATTCATTCTCTGGTTCTTGTGGTATTTTCCCCCTGATAGAAAAAAAATGGGCTACCAGGCCATGCCTTTGCTCTTAATTCCATGCTTCATAATGAGATATAAGAGTTGCCAGAGCTGCATTCCCTCGCAGGAGCTGCTCATTGGCGTGATGGGTGTTTATGCCATTCCAAATCTGCTGCTGGGATTGCATTCCTCCAGTTCTGGTGTGAAACTATGGTTTCAGCTTGGCCATGAAGTTGCCAGCTGCTGGTAGGTATGTGGTATAGTAATGATATTTAAAATACCAGTGGTTTACCAGGTTGCATTGCTACACTTTCGAGTGTAACTATTTACATTTTTTCCTTGACAAAACAGATTTCTGTTGGAAATGCTAGCATGGCAAAATACAAATGTTCTGTGGGGACACAGCAGTTTCAGAAACATCTTTGTCATAGATGTCTATTTCATTTCAACTGGTTTGTATTCACAAAATAGAATCTTTTTGGAATGATAATGCTGAACTATGCCGCTTAGGACTGATGCAAGCTGTATATCTTTTCTGTAAAGAAATGGCAGACTGGTTGGAGAAGTAGGAAAATCAGAAATGTGGTTTAAGGGCAGTTTGTATGAAGTCACAGAGCAGCATCCTAGGAAGCCAGGCTGATAAAAATCAGTGTTAGCTGATCGATAACTGAGCTAATCGTGTGAAGTGAGCTGTGAGGTAAGTTGATAGCAAAGTCCTTGTGTTCAGTATTTTGTGGTTTTGATCCCTCAGTTGTAGGCTACTGATGTTTTCACGTTTTCAAACTCAAAAAAAAGAAAAAGTGATATTTCTTGTAGTCATATGCAACGTGGTCTTTAGCATGTTTACTGTTAAGAAGACCAAAGTTTTGTGCCTCACCTGGCAGTATCTGGACATAAAATGTGAGACCTCAAGTTCTGAGTAGGAACATGTCCTCAATGCCATGGTGTGCTCAGTTAAAAGTCAGTATCAGAAGAAAAGCTCCAAACTCCATCCTTCCCTCCCAGAGAATTTTCTGGGCCCTCCTGATACCTTTCTTTGTCTCTCTATCTCTGACTTGATATCAATTGACAGACATTTCTCATTTGCTTACTTATAAGGAAAAACCTTAATATATATAAGTTATTCTCTTCCAAAAGTTCATGTCTATAGACTAGCATGTGAGGTCTCTAATGAAAACATGCTAGAACTCATTCATGTCATGCTAGTCCATAAATCCTCCAAGGGCAGCCAATGACTCTAGGAGCTTGTTGCCCTCGAAGCTTCTGGGGATGCCTGCAGAAAGCATAGCCTGTTCTCCGACACTTATACTTCACCAATAATCTCCGAGAAAGCAAAATAAAAAAAATATAATGTACTTGAAAAGCAATAGAAAGAAGGGCTATATTTTATGCCAATTTAGTTTAAAAAATATCCCCAAAATGAGTTGTCTGAAGTAGTTAGGAAAGCTGATGTAATGTAACAGCTGTGGGCAGTTTTTCTCCCCACTTCTTAATATAGACAGAATTGATTAGTTGGGTGTAGTGTAGTGCTGCATGTGTCAAGTAGGTACAAAATGGTTGTTCTCACGAGAAAATTGCATGCAGACTTAGCACATGATAAGCTGTCTTGTGTTAACACAAATTGCCTCGTTCTTGAAATGGAAAGTGACTGGGAGAGCTATAGAGGATGTCTGTATAGTCTGAGCTGTGCACATATTCTGTGAAAAAAAAAGAATTACAAAATTCCTCTATGCTCTACTTTAGAAAGTGTTTTGCTGAGGAGAATACAGAGAGAAACATTGTGCTGGAATAAAAATGTGTGTTTTTATTTGCTTGTGAACTGGAAAGAATAAAATAAAATTGTTCTATGCAATGATAGTGAGCTTCATCTTGTAGAAACAAGCAGTTTGAGTTAAAAATAAGCCACTTGAGTTAGCATAATGCAAGAAACTTGTTGAAGCATAAATAAAATGTTTTTATCATGCTTTTATAACCCAGGAAACTGCCAAAGGGGCAGCTTGAAACTCTTAAAATTAATTTCTGTCTATGAAAAAATATGAAAGATGCTAAATCAGGAAAAACATTTTAGTTGTAGGTACCTGAAAAAAAAGAATTTTATTGAAAAGTATACCCTCTCAGCCATAACTGTAATGCTTTTGCTGTGATGCTATAATTAATGGCCAATGAAAGAAACTTTTACAGCTAATGTACGTTCCCCAGACACATGGTGCATTTGTTATTTTCACCAAGTTTTCTTGCGATTTTTTTATGTTCAATATTTGCATTTGTTTCTTAATGCAAAGTAAGTTAATACTTTTTTAAAGACATGCTTTTCAGCTGAAATGGGAGTTTAAAGTACATTGTGTTCAGAACAAAACAGTGTTTTCTGTACTATGTCAGCAGCTAAGTTGAGAATTTGATAGCTTTTTTCCCCTTTGTACCATTAATTGCTTTTAGGTATTTCTGAGAAGTGCAAGTGCCTCACAAGGGACAATTCTCCCATGTGAGTGAAGTCTGAGTACTGTATTAAGCTTTCCTACTGTACAGAGTCATGTGAACTTACAAAAATATTTAGGAATGTAAGACCAGAATGGGTTGCAGCCAGCCTGAGTTTCCAGGGATGAAAAGAAAATTTGTTCAACTCTCCCTCTCATCATATACACCATAAACTAGCCACTCCATTAATTGCTTTCCAGCACTCCATTAAGAACCCTGAAACTTCAGTTCAAAATAATGTCCCTAAAAATTATAATGTGTCAGAGGAGAAGAAATTGGAATGTGTCACAGAAGGTTTTTTTTTTTTAAATTTTCTTTTTATGTGTCTTTGGCACCGTAACCAATAAATCCTTATCAGTGCCAATCTGACAGTTACTTTAATCATGAGTATGCCAGCAAGGTATACCAACACAGACACCTAAATTTTTTTCAGTACTGGACCAGTTCAGGTTGCCAGTGTGAACTATGCAACGCTCCCTCTCTTAGCCTTTTTGTAGTGAAAGGGAGGAGGCGGGGAAGATCCTGAAGCTGTGTTCTGCATCACGCAAGAAATTAAAAATGTTGCTGGTCCTTGCAGATGCCCAGAGAGGGTTCAGCTCTGCATATGCAAAAAATTCATGTCACAAGCTGCAATTTCTAACTTGAGTAAGCCCCATCTGGGCATAAACCCCCTTCTGTAAGTTTCAAGCTGCATTTTGAACAAACAATTTGAAAGCGGCTCCAAATCTTTATTTCTGTACTAGCTAAACTTTTTTTTTAATTTCTACTTTTTCTAATCTGTGATCTAAATGTACTCATAGCCCATTTTTATCCATATGACTTTATAGTACTGTTATCCTTAAACTAATGCCTTTCTCGTTGTAGGGGTCACCATTTATAAACAATGGTGTAATACTCACTTTTCTTGTCTAAGCAAGCCAAGAATATGATAATCTCTTAGTGACATCATGAAAATAACCATGAAATGTATACATGCTTTAAAAAGTATTTATGGGCACAAAGCCTGAAATATATCTAAAAGTAAGATCATTATCTGCAAAGATTTATTTTGTATGTAATGACAATGTACTCTTTTTTTTATAGTCTAAAAAATGGGTTTGAATCCAGTTTATTGAATGCTTAGACAAGTACAATTTCAGCTTAGTTTAACATTCGGAAGTGATGTTCCCGTTGTAAAACTCTAATACAGCTGAATACAAGGAAGACACCTCTGGAGAATCTACATGCAGTAAATATCCTTGGGAAATTCACTGGGATTTTAGGGCTTAGGACGTCTGCATAAAGCTGCTTTCTCTGGTCTTGTGACCAAATCGTCACTTGGAGAAGCCCAGTGAAACTTTAAAGCTTCTTGCTGATGCATTTAATTGATTTCTATTTTTCTTCCTATTTTGATTTGTGTTGTCCCTATTTTCAAGTTGAGTACTGACATTACTGGATGGACGGGGGAAGTTCTTTCCTTTTTGCCTTCTCTAGAACTGAGAATTCAGTAAATTGATCATTTTTTAAATTTTTTTTTTTTAAGTTTTATTTTATTCAAACTCATCTGCAGAGACGTAGAGGGTAAAATACAGATCTTTTGTTACAGGCCTTCTCTCCTGATTTCCTTGCATTCAGGTGTATGAGTAGTGGTCTGTGATGATTGCTCTGGAGTTTATCTGTGTAAATCAAATTAAATGGTTTTTCTTCAGAAGGAAAACAGGATATTTCACTTTTTTTTCCTCCCCCCTATTGACTGTGTTATTGCACAGCAGCTGCTACCTGGTTTCATATAAGTATCTACTCATGTGTTCAGGTTTTGTCTTACTGTAAGAGGGGAAAATTAATCTTAGCTAATAGCTCTGACATAATTTCTCCTTCATTCAGCCATTTCCTACTTTTATACTGCCTTGTTCTAATTTATGTTAAGCAGCCACAATGAAAGGAAAGACATTTAACAAAATAGAAAAATGGTATCGTAAATATTAGGAGAGGGATGGAGGATGCACATGGAACATGGGAAGGCACCTAAGTGTCTGGAAGGAGTTAGCAATCACATGTGTTGGAAGTGGTCTTTATGCAGACTTTCTTCATTCACACTGACAGAAGAAAATTTCTGGTCTTCTGACCTCTGTGTTGAGTCACCATGCTAATGGATGCATGTCCTAAAGTTTTGTTTTCTCATTTCAGGTCTCTCCCCTTTGAAAATTCCCAGTTGTTCTCTGTTTTTAAGTGAAATATTCATTTCCTAGGCATGCGATTCCTATAGCATCATAGAAGAAAATAAATCTGTCCTTTGTCATTGTATTTGTGTTCTTACGTCATTCTGTCTGCTTATTTTTCTTGTGTTGAAATAACCTACCGAGACAGGAACTTTGTTTTTACGTGTAGTATTCTATACCTGTACAATTACTTAAACAGTTCCATAAGTGTGCATGAAGTCCTATATTCTTTCTTACTTTTGGCCCATTTCTCTCACAAAGCCAGTCAAACGTTTTTATGTGGCAATTCCTTAATAAAAGAATTAGGGTTTAATTCTCACATAAGCGAGCTAAGCCAAGTTTCATACCTTCAGCCTGCCTAATGCCCCTCAGTAGCCCTTGTGGCTTTCCACACCTCCGTGGTATGGAGGTGCTATTCCCTAACGCTCCACTCTTTTTCGCAGGAACAGCCCATGTTTCTTCAGAAAACATAGCTGGCATGCCGCTGAGCAGCCATTTCATTAGCAAGCATTTTAGGAAAAAAGGTAGGTGCAGGCTGGGAAGTGAAACTCTGGTTGATGTCTACAAAGAATATAGAGCCGTAATTTATGAAGTATGTATACTGGACACGTGAAGTTGAGCGTATGCCAGCAGCCAGAGCATGAACTCTTCAGGACTCTGGGCTCGCGCCAACGTATGCAAAAGCCGGTATAGGCATGTCATTGTTGCTGCTGTTGCTTCGACGTGTGCAACGCGCTACCACGTGTTTAGTCACACTTTCTTTTGCTAAATGAACCTAACAAATTCATTTCTTTAAATACTTTATGTGTCTTAGTGAGGTTGAGGTTCAACGGACTAAAACTCTAGCATTTTTAATGAACCGTAGAGCATTAGCTGTGCGCTTATTTATGTACTTTAATGCTTGCATGTTTCAGAGGTTGTAAATCTGTTGCTTTAGTGTACGCTATTGAAGTCACTGGTGGTACGCTATGAAGAATTCCCATTGATCGCCCAATTTGCCTGGTAAGTTAGTCACATATAAAAGCAGATGTGGATACTGTTTTCATTAACTGGGTTTACACAAAACTTAAAACTTATAAAATAGCTGCGAAGCGTAAACAACATATACATTGCTTTGTGATTCACAGTCAGACTTCCATGAAATGAATAAAATTTTCTGAAACCAGAGCTTTACTCATGACCTATTTAAGTCATTGTGCAGTTCAACAAAATTTAAAAGATGATACGTGGGATATATGAAAAACAAACCCTAATGAAGTGTGGTGAGCCAGCAAAAAGCAGACAGGATCACGCAAAGTATTATCAGTTTTGCAGAATGACTGAAAGAACCCTTTATGCTGGCTTACAGGTTTTACTGTCAAACTTCAGGGCTCAGGTAGAAAGAGTAATCTGCGAGAGCAGCTGCTGCTAACTTTCCTACTTCAATCCACAGCCAGAACTAAAAGTAGAAATGGTACCTTTTCTTCTTTCAATATGGAGATAGTAGTATAGCTGGGCAGCTTGTATCGATCTTGACTTTGAGAACAATCCTTTTATATGCAATATTATTTTGGTGATATTACTTCTAGCTCATAAATCAATGTTTTGACATTAAAAATAGCACAAATCGTCATGAATTTCTAACTTAGAGCTACACAGGAGTGTACTGTTTACATGAGTTCTTAGCATAAATTCAGGTTAGTTAAGTATGAACGGATAGATCAGAGCAATACTGCCAGTTTGGCAATATTTGTTCTAAATTCAATTACCTTTCATTTCCCGTTGAAGTTTCCAGCTCCTGTGTGCGACAGAATGAGCATGGATTCAAAGAAATTAAAAACAAGAATGCATGTGCATGTATGTATAATATCAGTGCCAGTTTGCCAGGGGTAAGCCTGAAGGAAGGCAGCCTGCCTGCTCCACCACTCACCCAGAAAGTTAGCAGAACAGTCAATCAGCCAATTACCCAGCAAGCTATCTACATCCCAGAATGCTAAAAGTCAAAGCAATTTGGTTTTTTCTTTACTGGCGTTTCTCCTTTTGCACGTCAGCTATTCTGTTCATTTTCTGTATGTTAAAATCGGGAATGTGTAATCTTTGTTTTCTGGCTTATTCGCTTGTATTTTCCTAATCAGATGTTTATTTCATTTTATTATATTGCTGAAAACAAGGGATTGCTAGGTGTTATTTTTGTTACTGTTATATTTGCTTAAGCGTACCTTTTAGTTTTATCCTATCTGACTTTATAGAATTAAGTTGAAGGTGACCGTGTTTGCTTCATATTTGCTTCAAACAACATCAGAGAAAAGACTTAAGGGAACAAGGCAAGAAGGGGCTGATGGAAACACAATGTGAGGCACTGCTGCAGGTCGTTATCCTCTGACCCCTCTTTGCTCCCTCCTCCTCTTCCCTTGGAGGTGGAGGCAATGGAATTGATTAGAGCTTACCACACCTTGTGGAGGAAGGTTGCAGTTTGGGTAAGGAAAATATCCGTATATATACATACACCACCCCTTGGTAATTTGTACTTGCTGTTTCCAGGTTCTTTTGTCTATTATTGGCAGGTAAGCTCTATTAGAAGATTTTTGAAAGCTAATCAGCGATTGTCATCTCAAAGTTAATTGGCTATTACTAGAGCCAAAGAAGTATCCTTTATCTTAACCTAAAGAAACCTCTCTCTGAAGTGATTCTGGAGGTCGGTCTGTTCTCGATGTAACACAATTTTCATCAGCAACAAGTACATCGGGAATCATTTGATCTGCATGATTTTTACTTAGAATAATGCTCAACAGTCCAATTTCTACACATTTCCCATACTTCTGGATTGCTTTGGTTTTTTATATATTCTAGACAGTCATAAGTTTTGGTACCCATTCTTGGTTTGCTTGGTTGAATGATGAATATGGGTCAGAAATTCCTTTCCTGAGGAAAAAAAAATCTAATTTACTGTACCATATAACTCTTTCTAAATGTGTTTAATGCACTATTTTCGTAACTGTTCAGTAGAATTGTATATGGTATTTTCCTAGAATGTAATAGATACTCTCAGTAAAAGTAATGTTGTCATGCTTTAGATGAATGTAGAATATCTGTTGGGATTATTTGTACAAAACTTTACTTTAAAAATTTTCCAAAACACCAACAAAATATTTAAAAGGTTAAAACTTTAATTTTGAGATCTTTTTTTCTCTTTCCCTATACAAAAGACTCTCTGAAAGCTTAGTACAGATTTGTTCTAATTCTGTATTTTTAATCTCTAGCGTGAATAATTTCATCCGATCTTTTGGTTGTTGTTTGGTTCATTTTGGGTTAAGCCAGGGGTTAACGTCTTGCAGGGTTTCGTTAAAAAGCAGCTGGGTTCTTTCAGAGGACAAGTGAAAATGGGTTTTGGGCATGATTTAAAGAAATTATGCAAAATTGAGATTTTTACCCACTCCCCTCTCCTCCCTCAACACTTTTATGTTCAGATTTGAAATATTCAGACTTGAAATCTGGCAGAGATTCGTCCCTGTGTTTCAGATGTGGTATTGCACAGCTCAATAATGATCTGTTTTCATTTGGCCGAGATGCAAGCTTTTAAACAATATATATTACATTTGTGCAAAGATTTGTATTAAACAATAAAATCAATGATCTAACAATATTCACTTGGTACTTTTTATATGTGTGTGTATCATATATAAACACTGTGGAAATTCCCAGTAAAAGTCATTCTTGCAGTAACTTGCTGGATTTGTGTGTATAAAGAAAATAAGGGAAAGGAGTTCAAAGATACATACAGGGTTCTGGACTATAGTTAACAATAGTGTATGTGAGTGAAATGTATTGATGGAAAAAATTGTAGCTTCATTAATTGGGGACTGGAGTATGAGAATTCTGATTACCAAGTCATTGTGCATGATGATGGAATTAGTGGTTTAGTGTGCTTATAAATGATTATCAGAAGTTGTGTAATGAACTCAATACAAATCATTTAATAAAAAAAGAAATTTCTCCCCTGAAAAGCTAATATCATATTGTCACTTTAAAAAAAGGTAAATTTTGTGAATGCGGTGTTGTGGGTTAAGCCCAACCGGCAGCTAGGACCATGAAGTCACTCATGCAGTTCTCCCCCTTTTCCCCCAGCAAGGCAGGGAGAAGAGGAAGAAAAGGAGGGAAAAGGAAAAAACCCCATGGGTTGAGGTAAAGACAGTTTAATAGAACAATAACAGAAAAGGAAAATAATAATAATAATGACACAAGTCACTGTAACCACCTGGTGAAGTGGTTCCTTCTTGAGCAGTGATCGTGGATTCCCCCCCGGCCAACCCCCATTTGGGGCTGAGCCNTGTCCAGAGAAGGGCAACAAAGCTGGTGAGGGGTCTGGAGAACATGTCTTATGAGGAGCTGCTGAAGGAATTAGGATTGTTTAGTCTGGAGAAGAGACGATTGAGGGGAGACCTTATTGCTCTCTACAGCTACCTGAAAGGAGGCTGTAGTGAGATGGGAGCTGATCTCTTCTCCCAAGTAAATAGTGATAGGACAAGAGGAAACAGGCTCAAGTTGCACCAGGGGAGGTTTAGGCTGGACATTAGGAAAAAATTTTTCGCTGAAAGAGTCATCAAGCATTGGAACAGGCTGCCCAGGGAGGTGGTTGAGTCACCATCCCTAGAGGTGTTTTAAAGTCATGTAGATGTGGTGCTTGGAGACATGGTTTAGTGGCAGGCCTGGTAGAGTAGGATCAATGGTTGGACTAGATGATCTTAAAAGTCTTTTCCAACCTAAGCGATTCTATGATTCTATGATATACTGAGCATGACATCTATGGTATGGAATATTCCATTGGCCATTTGTTGTTCTGTCTGTGCCCCCTCTCAGCTTCTATAGAAAGCTGAAAAGAGTTCTTGAAAAATATAATCATTGTCTAGCAGCAATTAAACCAATGTGCATTATTGACATGCCTTTCACAGCAATCACTAGAAAGAAAATTAACTCCCAGCTGAAACCAGGACATGCCGTAAACCTTTGAACCTAGCCAATCAGGGGGGAAAAAAAAAAAAAATTATAAAAATGAAGGGGAAAAAAACCCCTAAAGAAAAGCAAAATGAAAGATTGCCATATGTCAGAGTTTGGTCTTACGGTATTAGAAAAGCTTCAGTTTGAGTTCTGTATGACCTATTTGAGCTCAACAATATAAGAATCAATTGCTAAAATAATTATTTTGTTATGAACAAGTCAGATTAGATGATGACAGCAGTGCCTCTGATCTTAGCAGAATGAATTAAGCAATATTAAGCATAAGATGATTTAAAAAATCACAATTGTACTATAGATTAATCTGTCTTGTTGATTTTACTTGTTAAAAGGTTTTTAAGAAATAATGTTTTAAGGGTCACTATCCCTGTAGGCTATAGAATGTCATCATAAGAAACCTGGAAATTTTCCTCATGGTGATGTATCAAATACCTGATACTGAGAAGTATCAAATACTGTCTTTTCTTGTTCCCTGAAATTCAGGTGTCATAATGGGAATTGCTCTTACTGTTATGGTATCCTTCCATATAGTTGTCAACTTGATTGTCTTTGCCTATATTAGATGTGGGCATAAGCATATGAATAAATTTTGTATAATCCTGTGGAACATTTAATAATAAAACAAGCTATAATTACAGGAATACATAACAAACTAGGCTTATACTGAGTCAAAGTGTGAGCAGTATAATTGAACAAACCTACATTGATCAAATTTACATTTTGCCTGTCTTCCCAGAAATTTGTTGCTGCTACCAGCTAAGTTGCATGCTTTTGTGACTGACATTTATTGTAAATATATGGTCTAATCTGTCACTCTTAATGTAGCTGTTAGATGTTGTGAGCATGAAAATTTGTAGGCAGAATAGTAGTACCCATTATTAATCTCTAACTAAGCCTGACATGGTACAGATGTGGTCATTTGCTACAAAAATATTCTATCTTCCTGAAGCCAATAGTGAGATAATTATCTTGGGATATAGAGACTTTTCTTGCCAAACAATTCTGAGGAATGAAAGTCAAACAGAGAACACGAAATATTTTACTAACGTAGGGACACTAGCATTGGATTTATTATAACGAAAAGCTAGACAGAGTTGGAAATTAGCGTATAGGAAGGCTGCCTACTTCGTCAGGGATTTGTGTCCCGGATGTAGCGCAGAGCAATGCCTTTCGAGCTTCTCATCTGCGCTGAAGTGTCACAGCACCAAGCCAAATAGCACATTAACCAGTATCAGGGAACCACGCGCGCTCAACCGAACTGGAGATGAAGGTGATCTTCATAGATGATAATATTGTTATTAAGACTTACAGCATTCTAACTAAGGCCTCTGCTTTTAAAAAGATTAGTGGAAAGGGTAAAAGAGAAGATGAAAATAGGACCAAGAGAAGTGGAGTATGAGATTAAATAAAAATCAAGATGGAAAGAGCAGGGTTGGAGAATCTAGGTTGGTACCACAGCGGAGATAGCTTGGGAAGATGTAAATACAGGACGCCTGTGACTGAGTGATGGGCTGCTGACACTACCCCAGTGAGAACGGAGGGTACCAAAGAGCTCCTGAAAAAGCAGAAAAATTCATTACTCTGAATCTGCTTAAACCAGAGGCACGTGGCGATACCTGAGTGGGCTGGTTAGGCCTGGCCTAGGACACTGCTGGAAACCTGCGTTGAGATGTTTGTTTTGTGTTCCTCGTCCCCAGAACGAGTGCTGAATGCTGCAGAGGGAGTCACACGCTCTGCACAGCAGAGGGGGAGGAGGCAGTAATCCACGTTACTTCAAAATAATACGCCTCTGATATGATTTGCAGTGCAGTGAAGGGGGGGTCTGGACGATGAGTGGATGGTCTGTGTTGCATTGGAAAAAATGGTTTAGANGGGGGGGGGGAAGGAAGTTAAAAACCTATAATCCCTCTGCAGAGCAATCCTTACACAGCTATTTGCTTCATTGCAAAACTTTTCCTTTGCAAAACTATGCCAGAGGTCTAGTGACGTGTAACTCAGTCCTCCTGATACAAGCTTGGGTAGTTTGCTGAGGGTTTGCTGATGCCTGCCTGTCTTCTCTCTAAAGTCAGTGCCTGTTACCAGGTGCTGATAGCTTCTTGGCAAAGAGAAAAATAAAGGAAACCCTGAGAAGTCAAACGGGTCATTTGGACTGCGGAAGAAAATGACAAGGAAAAGAGCAGCAGAAAGCTCTTCGCCTTTCCAGCAAAAATAAAGTAACAGGATGGGAGACGTCAACATTACCCAGCTTGTGAGACACATTATCCCTATTATACCTGCCCTTAAAGGGGTGTCTACACCTTTGAAATTCAGCAGATGTCAGAGAACTGGAGTGTAACTCGCACCAGAAAAAATGATCATAAAGCAAAAAATCAGTGCATTCTTAAGCAGCAGGTGCATCCAGTGCTGAGCCTTCTATGTTCAAATGTTCAGCTTGATAATAGGCAGGGCTCTTCTTTCCCTCCCCTAATCCTTTTCTGCTTTTTTTGCCTGATTATCCTTTGCAGCTAAGGAGCCATTCAAGGTGCTCCTCACTGACGGCTTGGTGATTGTAGAAAAGGTTTGTGACTAAGGTACATGATTTCATCCTTTGTTGGGGCAAGAAAATGCAGAAATTCGGAAGTAGGAAATGGGCAGCAGTCACGAATATGAATTACAACAGAAATACCAATTTGGTTTTCATCTGTTCAGACCTTTCCTAGAATGGCAGACTTTTGCAGCAACTGTGCTTTGGTGTTTAAAAAAGGAGGTTTCTATCTCCCATGAAAAGGGAGGCAGTTAAAAAACAGTATAGTATCTTCTCTCTTTTTTTTTTTTTTTTTTTTTTTCTCCTCC
>VYXH01002335.1:647122-663833 GCA_013397275.1 Burhinus bistriatus | reverse complement strand
TTTTTTTTTGCCTTTTCTGTTTTTTAAGAGTTCTGGCTATTGAACTGTAACACTGGCCACATGTGCATTAAAACTATAAAGTTCTTATGAATCTTTAATGAGGAAATGTTCATGTGCCTACAAAGTAGATGGTTTTAACAGAGGCACCTCAGTCACTTTTAATTTTGTTTCCCTCACCATCCCCCAAATACCTCAAGGGCTCCGTTCTGCATTCCTCGCACATTTTGCTTGCTCGGGAAGACTCTTGTTCACATTAATTGAAAGACATCACCCCCTTCCTCCCCAAAAACGCTCCACATAACAAAACCAAAACTCAATTTAAAACTCCTTTTGATCTCAGAAAAGCATGTAGAGAGTTTGTTTCTTGATTATTATCTTGAGCTTTTGATATGGGTTGAGGAACAGCTCAATGAGAATTATTGTAACTGCAAAGAAGATAACATTTTAGAAGTGAGCAGGCGCTGTGTTGTGGTGGAGCTGGTTAGTAATGTTATAATGTTTCATTATAGTTGCTGCTGTGATTAGGGAGGGGAAAAAAGCGTGTCCAGTCTCAGAGCAGGCAAAAGCAGCGAGTCCGGTCACATCCCGAGAGGTCCGCGAAACGCCAGGGATGAGGATGCTTCCTGTAGACTCCGCATGCAACCACGGGTAACAGCCTCCTTGTTTGGATTCAGTATTGGAAATAATAAAGGTCGATGTCATTAAAAATAGTGTACAAGTAAAAAGCTACCCTTGTGGGAAAATTCTCAAAACCTACTAAAAGTGTGAGTTTAGTGTAATATTGGTGAAAGGGTTATCTTTCTTGGTTTTGGAGCTAACTATGTGGTGAGTGCAATCAGCCACCATAGGACTATGTAAAATCCCAGCTTTTTTATTAATTTGCTTTGCTCAGGAAGGTTGTCCTT
The DNA here is from genome assembly GCA_013397275.1 of Burhinus bistriatus. Classification (NCBI taxonomy): domain Eukaryota; kingdom Metazoa; phylum Chordata; class Aves; order Charadriiformes; family Burhinidae; genus Burhinus; species Burhinus bistriatus. The sequence goes on along the minus strand of VYXH01002335.1, from coordinate 662,928 downwards.
GCTTCATTGTCTACATTTCAAGAATTCATTGACCTTGAAAGGAAACTGAACAGAGAAATTAATACACTTTGCAATGGAACAAGAAACATTTTTCAGTTTATGGGATTTTTTGTCGTAAATAAAGCTTCCCAGTAATAAACATAATAATAGTGTTTGTGTAAATGGATATATAATACAATGAAATGTAAAAAAAAACCCCAACCTTAAGCTAATTTTTACCTCTGGAGAGGACCAGAAATCGTTGTTTCTCAAGTAACAACTTGTTTATCAAAATACCACTGTGAAGTATTCCCAGCATCTCAAAATAAGCCATTACAATGGAATTGCTCCTCTATTACTATTAAAATCCGATTCTGAAATCTGTTTGAAGTCATAGCTGTAAACAGTTTCAGACTTAGTGTGTTAGAAAAAAATAGAATATTCAGAGCAATACAGCTTACACTGTTTTAGAGTTCCCCCATTTCTGTTACAGCAGATATCTATTAAATGGTAGCAGGAAGGAAGCAGGTTAGTTTTTGTTTATTGTGACTGTGGGATGAGGTGGTCTGCAGCCTGACCCACCTCAGAAAACAGGACACCAGGGAAGGGTTGCTTGTGCCTGTGAACAACAAATTGGGCACCTTTGCTTTAAAGGGTGGGCGTTAGCAACAACTTTTTTTACTTTACATATATGCTTGTCTCTGATCAAATTATATTCTTTTTGGTATCCTGCGAATACATCTTCGAATAACACTTAGAATCTGGGACACATAGAGGCTGGAGGTGGGATGGGATTGTACATCTTTGTGGAATGAAGATTAGGTGTCATCCAGAAATTTGTGGGAGGCTACCTTGAATTTGTACTGATCTTCCAGGGACTATTTCAGCTCTTGCAGCAATCTGAAAGCCAGGAAATATAGAATCATAGAATAGTTTGGGTTGGAATGGACCTTTAAAGGTCATCTGGTCCAACCTCCCTGCAATGAGCAGGGACATCTTCAACTAGATCAGGTTGCTCAGAGCCCTGTCCAATCTGACCTTGAATGTTTCCAGGGGTGGGGCATCTACCACCTCTCTGGGTAACCTGTACCAGCGTTTCACCACCCTCACTGTAAAAAATGTTCACCTTATATCTAGTCTGAGTTTACCCTCTTTTAGTTTAAAACCATTACCTCTTGTGCTATCGCAACAGGCCTTACGAAAAAGTCTGTCCCCATCTTTCCTATAAGCCCCCTTTAAGTCCTGAAAGGCTACAGTAAGGTCTCCTTGGAGCCTTCTCTTCTCCACGCAGAACAATATAAACACATTCTCCAGGCTGAACAAATAGAAAGATAAGAAACTTTATTTGCCCCCAAGGTGCCATTTTGCTGCACCTTTGGACCATCCTTTTCCCAAGTCTTGTCATGTATTGTACAACAGTGTGCAAAGATGAGAGAATTTTATTTGTTTATAGGTTTATTTTGCTGAAATTCATATAAAACTAGAAGTGATAAGGCTTGGATTGGCTATGACTTAAAGAAATCAGTACTTTGCATGAAGTTCCAGGATTTAAGCTTTATCTGTAAAGAGAGGATAAACACATGGAGCTCAGCATGTCACAACACTGACCATAGCTAAACAGCATGACACCACGTAGTAATGTATTATGCCAGCTGGAACTGCTGGCGGACAACTTAATTCAGCCATCAAATTGTAACTGAGGTTAATAGTGGCAACAGCGCCAGGCCATGCAGCTGCTGCTGTCCGTGGAAATTTGTCATATGTCAGTAGGTCGCCTTTTAAATGTTTTGAAATGCCAAAGAGTTTGGTGTGTGACAAACCCTCCCGGGTGTGTGTTGTGCCAGGTTGTACGCAGTGTTTTACAAGATACTGAAATATAACCCAGATTTTCAGGGAAGGCTTAGTATTCCAAGTAGTCCAACAGAAAGGAATGAGAAAGTTTCTTTTTTTGCTAAACTTCCTCATTTTCTTTTGCCTAGTGCATACTTGGCCACCCAGAAGATAAAGCTGATACTGTATAAGTAATAAAAGTAGCTTCACTTACAGGTTTGAGGGTTTTTCAATGAAATATTTATTTTTGTTGCCATGTTAGACAGAAGTTTTTTGCACAGACAGTGTGTTCTGTTTTTCTCACATCATCAAATGTTTAATGTACGAGCTGTCTGCAATAAGGATATAAAGCTTGTGAAATCCTTCATTATAGTGTGCTACAGTTGTAATTCTAAATATTTTCAGCTCAGTGGGTGGCTTTAAATCTGGTTTTTTTCTTAGCTATGAGCCAAACAGCTATGTTGGTATTAATTGGTATGATATTGAGCACTTTTGTTGTTGTCTTTGCAAAAGATATTTAGACAGTTAACTGACCTAAATAGTTTCTCATCCGTGTATATTTTCATATTGCAATGCAGTTTTATTTTAAATTTCCACCTTATAAGACCCTGTCTTAAAAACTAATTAGCTCTAGATTTATTTTCTTTTTAAGTGTAGTTGTGGTGCTCTGAATTCAAGGAAATAAAATCAGGAATTTGTGAGTTAAAATGCACCACAGCAGGAAGTTACATGTTTTCCATTCAAGCAGCTGTTTAACTGTTCAAAACATTGCAAGCAGATACGTTTTTAAAAGTTTATTGCATAGATTTTGTTTGTATGAACACTAAGAACCCCTGGCTAGAGCTTTCAGTTACACACGTATTACAGTAATATATGTAATATTATTAATAGAATGCATTATGTAAATAATATATAATGTAATATATCTAATGCAATATGTTAGTGTTATATAGCCATGTCTGTCGATACCTATGAGACTCTGGTTTTATAGCTAAAATACACCCGCCTACCATTTCCCTTTCCCCAGTTTCCCAACAGAAGAAGTATTTCCACTGACAAAGACTGCTGCTCATAATTAAGCTTGCAAATACAATTCCCAGAAACACGTACACTGGAAATGGTATTATTGTTGGGCTAATTTTTCTTTTTTTTGTTGAGCATTTTCTCACAAGGAAACTCACCAAACAGAATGCGTTAAAACTGCCTTTATTTGCCCTCATAGGCCAATTTATAGCAGACATCAGGGAAGATGTCCACTTGTAAGCAAAACCAACCTCCTGCGAAATATTCTGAATGACTGAAGCAGCTGTGTACCACTCAGGCAAGAATGCATTGTCTAAGTGAGGAATTTTAAATTAGTCCTAGCTAGCTATATATACAGACTCGCAAAAGAATGTAGCTGTGGAAGTACGTGGGAACACAGAGTGTGGAAAAGTGTGTGAGAACCTTCTTTGTGCTCTCACCCACCTGCTCGTACCCCTCAGTGCACTCACCTTCTTATTGAAGTCCCAGGGGAGAAGTGACTGATTACAAAACAAAAAAAAAAAGGTTTTACAGTTGGAAAATGGGGAAAATCTGCTGACGTTACTTCACATATTGTTGAATTTACCACTTTGGATGGATTTTGCACTGCAGGATCTTTTGCCCAGTATTCTGTTTTTTTACTGATTAAATTCAATTTGGAAGTAATGGAAATCAGAATCTTTCCTAAATTAGGAAAGAGAAAGAAGGAAAAAGTCTCTAGGCAGAACCTCGGACCTGAACAAGTGTGTGCCTGTTTCCCTGTGGTCATTAACAGGGTGATGAATCTAATGCAGATTCAGTTTTAGTTAAAGTTGCTGAAAGATTCTTCCACTCCAGCCATGCTCAAACCACAGGAAAGCATTATTCACTGAAGCACTGTACATCATCTGTTCTTTTGCTGATTACGTTTTGATTACAGCCAACTTTCCTAGAATCATGTAGTCCAAATCAGATTTACAGTTGCCATGTTAACAAATAAAAAAATTATCCTTTGTCTTTCTTCTGCAAGACCTTTAAAGAAAAATAAACTTCTACTCTTAGTAAGGGCTGCTGAAGTGCTAGCTTTTTTCTAACCATTTTCTTTTCTATTACTGCTAAATATAGGTACTCCTTAATAATTCCCTTGGGGAATGTTCTTCTACTGATGCGCTAAAGAACATTGTGGAATTCCCATTAGTTTTCATTGGTATTAATGATGTCAATCTCAAAGAATACTTCCAACACATAATTGGAAAGTTCATTGAAATGGTCTTGGCTATAGAAGTTAATATATCATTAATAGTATTTTATACGGGAAAACAGATTGAATTTTATGTTCATTTCCTCAATGAAATCTGTCATGTTACCTTGCTAGTGGAGGGAGGGGAACCACTATCCCCCCCCCGCCCCCCTTTCTATTCCCTAAAGAAATAACTCTTTTTCTATGTTGATGTACTTCCATCCCTTGAGAAAACTGCCTCTAAGAAAAATGTCATTTTGGGGAAAATAATTAGTGTTTTTCAAAAGCATACATAGGAAAAAAAAGGCGCCAAGTATTGCTTTAAGGTAGGTTCCCCACTACTGTAATCAAACAGTCTGACAGTGTAGCAATCACCTTGTTCACTGGACTGGGGTCTTATGTATAATGGAAAGTGTTGCTTTTAACATAAAAGATACATTCTGCTCCTGGATTTCCAGAAAGTACTACTTCAAATGAATACTGTGAATGTTTAAGTAAATGAGAAGATAGTTTCTGTGTTTTAACCTTTCTGTTTTAACCATTTTTGTGAGATTTTTGTCAGTTAAGCTCCTTTATCCTTCTTTGGGTCTCCTGTAGAGTATTTTGCTGATCCCTGAAAATGCTGCTCCCTTTAAATATGGGCAGCTTTTGTTTATCCATGAGTAGATAATCCGAGTTGCAGATTCTTTCTGCAATACGTATTAGTTCGAGGAGAGCCGTGTGCATATGTAGGTACTCAGCTTTGACAGCTGTGAGTTCAGAAGCAGCATCATGGTTCCGTGTGGCGCAAAGCTGGAGCTCAAAATGTGTGCTAGATCTCTGCTGGACCTGGGAGCACTCAGAAATGTGATTCAGAGATAATAAATTTTCAGGTGAGTGACAGCAAAATAAATACACATAGGGACGAGTACAGGACTGTGTGTAGGCTCCTCAGTCTTCCTGAAAACCAGTGTCCTGGGAAGGACATGGCAAAGACATCTGAGTAGAAAAGACTTCTGACTGGATGGAATTGGATTTCTCTGTATTAACTGCACGTTATCTCGCTTATTAACCAAACTTTCCTATCACGTAAACTCTGCAGTTCCTTTTGCCCTGGATTAGAGACTGTATTGAATTTGATGACCCGTGGTGGTCAGATGGATATTTACAGGAGAGGGGATGGGATGTGGGAACGTGTTCAAGCTCATCTTTTCTTAGAGATGATGTTGCTTGATAGCAAGTCTTTCAGTTCTAATGAATGTTTGCACAGGAAATCTCCTAGTGAGACCAAGCTTCAATTTACTTTTAAAATATTTTGCCTCTCTGTTTTTCATATGGAACACAATTTCTGGTGTTTTCCAAAAATTTGTATACAATTTTTCTGATTTTACTGCCTGTGAGCTGACACACAGTTTAAGACTGGAAGTTTAAAAATACAGGAGTTTCCTATATTTTTTTTAAGTATTTCAGCTGATTAATGGAAGATGAGTTAGTCTTGCATACTCATGATGGTTTGACTATAATTTTTTTTCTCTGTTGACCCAAATGGGAGAAAAGCAAGTAGGTTACTAGTTATGGTACAGGCTTGTGGGCAGTTTTCTCTGTGGCGTGCATACATGCACAGTAGTAAAGCAGTGGAGATGGAGATGCATAGTTAAATACTCCCTTAAAAAGCTTGTGTTAGAACATGCTTTTGAGACCAGCTAACAAATTGCTTTTAAAAAATTAAAAGTAATTGCATTTATATAAAGTTAGTCATTTCAAACTCTAAAAGATGTAGTACAGGAAGACAATGCAATGGTTAGTTTATATATCCTGTTTTATGGTCATTATTGCTTTTACAAGTTAAATCACTGTCAACATAAACTCTAAGAAGTGATTTGTGGCTTTTTTTCGCAGTATGTACAATTCAGTCAGTATTTTGTTTTATGCAGGTTGATTTATTGTGTAGTTTCACTGTATTTAGTATAGTTATATTCATTGTTATGTCAAAGATGCCACAGATGTCATAACTGGGGGTTGGAGGACAGCTGTACGGGAAACTCCAGAAGTGACCGAAGCCTCAGTGAGCAGTATGGGAAAGGTGTGCTACTACAGCCGCATTGCACGGCTCTGTGTTTTTTTCTGCAAAACCTCAGGCAAAAATATGGGTCCATGAACTAGATGGGCATGTGCTTTGTGTTTGATCTGTGTACAGGCAGTAACTCCAATGGGTCAAGTTTCTGGGCATATGCTGACCTCTGTGCAAGCCAAACACTGCTGGGTTCAGTGGGTCCCTGAAGTGTCAGATCTGTTACATGCACTCTCAGATGTCTGAAAATTTTGGACAAATGAATATTCTGGATAGTGACACTGTCAGGTTAAAATAATTGGTGCGCTGCTTCTTTGCCTTCTGTTTTCCACTTCTCTATCATCTTTATGCAATTTTAACAACCGTTTGTGTTCCCTGGGTAGTCAGTGAGAAATAATTTTGTAGAAGCAGACCTTAAATATGGTACCCAATGTGGCAATGCACCTCAGGTATGTGCATTGAGGGCAGCTATCATTGAACGTAAAACAGAGTTAGAAATATATTCTGGAGCTATACTCTATTTACAATAGCTCCAAGAGTTTGAAACATTTTATTTTTTTTGCCATTCACTAACACTAATCTTATTGAGGTGTTGTAGATGCCAGGTTTTCCATTGTGTCAAGAAAAATTTTAGATTTTGGGGCAGGAAATTGTGTAAAGTTAAAGTAAAGAAGAAAAACTATGTGGGAAATAATTCTTGATAGTATGTAATATGGAAAATATGACAGAAGTGCTATTAGACTGATTTGTGTTTCCTGACCTTTATCACCTGATGTCAACTTTGTATCCCATTTCCTGGTAGTGACAGATATAAATTTATTATGCTGTATGGCAATATAGAATATTTCAGGCTATTGAAATTTCATGTTTTGACTGTGGTTCAGACTTTTTGCATCTCACTGATTTAACTTGTTCACAGCTGACAACCTGATGCTACCTGGGTAATGCTTATTTACCTCCTCCTCCTAAAACTTCTACTTAGAAAACTCTTCCTTCACTTCCAGCCCACTCCTCTTACTGAAATTTGGATTTAACTCCTTTCGTTTTTCATAACGATTTTATGCCTGCACATTTTCAGACAAACTGAATGGCAGCTGCTGGTTTCCCTACAAGCAGCCTTTCGAATGAGATTTTTTGTTTTCTGCATCTGACCAAAGAGCATCTTCAGCACTTTGGTCAGATAGTATGAAGAAGCACACACTCCAGCAGTTTCTGCAACATGCTTTGTATTTGCTTCTTTTTAAAAACTTGGCTAAATATTAGCTTTTCCACCACCATAGATTTTCATCCATGCCACACATTTTAGACTCATGATTTATAATTTGCCTTTGGTTTTTCTAAACTAAAAAATTAATTGTATTTGAAATTTGTTCCTTCTATAAATACAGCAGAGATAAAAAAGGTCAAGATGAAGGGCAGTGTTGCTTCCTGAACGGAATGCCACAGATGTCTCGGCTTTGTCCAAGTCATGTTCAACCACAGCTGAACAGGAGTTAACGGAGAAACCTTTACCAGTGTTTTATTTTTGATGAATGGTTATAGTAGAATCCTAAATGTGCATGGTATCAGTGTTCAGAGGGCTAAAGAAATGCTACATGTCTACTGTCCAAAATGATAAACTTTTTAATGAGAAAACGGCATATAAATCATTCCACTATTAAGATGTACACTAATATAGAAGATTCTTAAGTCCACGTAATAGCAGAGAAATACCAGAAAATAGCAATTTAGCAAACCAGAAAATAGCAGTAACATTTGTAAATGTCTGTGAATAGGGTGATATATCTGTGACAACAGTAGACATTACAGTAAATGTGCCATATATCTACTCTTCATTGCCTATTAATAGTTTTGTATTTAACTTTGTACTAATGTAAATGTATTTATAAAAATTACTTAGCATCAGTCCTTTATATTTTATTTATTCTTTATTATTTGTGAATTTTATTCATAAATTAATATTTTGATACATGTGATTGGATCATGTGAAAAAAAGAAAGAAAGACCAAACAACTCTGTTGCGTGTGACTAAAAGTAATGCCTAAAGGTAGCAATTCATTTGGAACTCAGCTAATGCGATTAAGGCATGAAAAGACTTTCTCTCAAATTATCTTTTCTGCTAAGTAATAGGCATGGCCTGATTAAATAGAAAGAAGTAAGAACATCTGTACAAATTTCAGCAGTCTGCGGGGTGTAACCCTCTCTTTTATGTAAGCCTACAAAAATGCCTGGAACCACAATACTTTGAATACTTTTGGTACTTTTTAGTAGCATTACTGTGAAAACACCAGCTAACTATTCAATAGATGTATGTCAAGCTTGCTATGTAAATTTTCAGTTTTACACTGTAGAATAGCCTGGTTGGTTCTTTTAAATTAAGAAAAATTGAGAAGTTGTGCATATATAAAACTGCCCTATTTGTTTGCTAGTCTAGACTTTTGTTTTAGGCAGTTGGTTCGTGAAAGTGACGTACTGCACTATCGTGTAATATTCTAGAAGAGAAGTCCAAGCCTTAAGTTGCACTTCCCCAAGCAGAGCCACTAAAGGGAGCAGCTGAGCAAACCACTTGCTGGTCCTGATACAGTCCTTATCTGCAGCTTGCTAAGGTTTTGGCCACAGTAGCATTACTGTTTGTAAGTGCATGACTTAAGATTGCTGAGCTCATAGAGATGAGACGTTGTCAGTGAAAACATTTTGATTTAATCATTTCTTGTCAATCAATATTTAACCTTTAGTCGCTCCTAACTAGCTGAAGTTTAAAATCTGTTTTGATGTTACTGGTACGTTTGACCAGAACAGGTCTACTACTTTCACTATTTACGCAAAACTTTGACACGTATAAACAGTTTTACTTATATCTGGTTAATGCTCATGGTGGTGACGTCTAAGTGGATGGTACACAGAAAAGGCATACAGCTCTGTGTAGTAAAAGAAGATTACTGGTTTTCTTTTGGTCTCTGGTTGAGTAAAACTGCAGAATGGCTCTTCAGAGGGCAGCGTCGGTGAGGAACACAGTGGATGCCGTTGAAAGAGCTTATTGATTAAAGTAAAAATAGATTGAGCCCCCTTTCCCTCATGGCTGATTGGAAAGAAACAATGAAAGTTGCCTTTTGGTGCCAGTAGGTTTATTTTAATAGGATCAATTTTATCAATGTGAAATTGAATTCCATTAATGATGATGTTCTCTCACTCTCAACTGAGAGCCCATAATAAGCTATGAAAGACAGCAATGTAAAATTTAGAGCATTTCTGCTGCTCTTCTATTATGATAAAGTATGTATAATTGATCTTGTTTTCTATATAGTTGTATATAATTAGATTATTATTCAGTCTTTTAAAAAAATAATTATACATACTTGGAGAATAAAAGGTCATGTTGTCCCTTCATAACTGTTTAATTGGCCTCTAGCAATTTGTTTCCTAGACATTGCTGCTGCATGACTGAGGCTCTGAAGCCTACTCCTTCCAATAAAACATCTGAATTAAACAAAGATCATTTGCTGCCCTTTAATTACTGTGATCAACCTATTTGCTTCGGTTTCTAGGTCACAGTAGTAACTATTACAAGGCTGCTGTTTAAATACTCCATGTTTATAGATTTTAAAATAGATGCACAAGTCTCTGTACAAAAATAATGAAGAATGGGGTTAGAAAGAACAGAAACGTTCTGGGCAAGAGAAATGAAGGGAGTGTTGCTGTATCACGGTCTCTGGTTGCTCTTGTTTCCTCATCATGTGTTGTATTAGGTAAGAGTAAGTTTTCCCAAACTATGTGCAAGTTTGTTATGTACAAGCATCAAAACCAAGATGTTAATTCAAAGACTTTTCAATCCTATCAACTTGTCTGTCTGTTAGAAGTGAGACACAAGAGCTTTTTGATTTTGTGAGATTTGCTTGAACAGATTCATTGGGGGGGAAAAGGAAAAAAAAAAAAAAGAATCAAAACCCATATTTAAAAAATTTATGTAGCTAAGTAAAGTCAGCCACATCATGTTTTTATAGCTCCTGTGTCTAAAAACTCGTATTTTCACTTGTGTTTTATCTTACATAAATATGCAACTTGGTTGAGAATATCCATGAAATGTTTTCAGTAGGGTCTTAACTGTGATGGGTAAGGCAAATTACCACCTTTCTGAACTGTTTGGTCAAGCAGCTAGTTAATAGTTTCTCATCTTCAGAAAGTATTTACAAGTCTAAACAATTTTTATTTATTTTCCATTTTTATAGTTATATTTAGATTCAATAGCAGCTCCCATGTGACACATATTTTTGATGGTGCTTTCTTATTCAGATATGTATATGGTTTGGGGATATCTAGCAACTTTTTGCTTATTTTTTCATTTTTTTATTAACCAGCAGATTAGACCTAGGTTTAATGTTGAAGTTTCAACTGTCTACAATGAAATCTTGGCAGTTTACAAAAAAAAAATTACAAATTCTGTAACAACCTCCTTTGAAGACTTAAAATGAAATACGGAGCTGTTCAGCTAATTGGTGGAGAATCTGCTGTGAGGTAAATGTGCTTGTCACATACTTTGCTTAAAAAAAAAAAAGGGAATGAAATATTGCTGAGTTATCTCTGAGCTTTTTTTTTTTCTGGTTTTACAGGTACTCTTTTGTGCAACAGAGGCAATTTATAACCTTAAGACCTCAGTTTGTGGTTGTGTGCAAGTCAGAAAAGGCTGTTGAATGCATCACCAATGTAGTTGTGGCTGCTTTTATTTTTTAATTTGATTAAGAGTTATTTCATTCTAGAGTAGAAAACTTCAATGTCAGGGATTAAGGAAGTCCATAAAAAGGATACCAAATACCTGGCTAAGGAGGATATTTGGAAGGTCGATGGCAATTGAGAACTTACGTATTGGAAATAGGTGTGTGTTTCCTGAACTAGATGGGAGAGAACATCATTGTCACCATCTTTACTTTGAGAAAAGCTGTGCGCGAAAGGCCATAAATAGGGAACTACCTTCCTCACAGTCCAGTGTGAAGGGAAGTTTGTGTGATGATGAGTGGTATTATTTCTGATTAACCAAAGTATTTGCACTTTGTGGGAGCAGACTTTAGAAGAGCCTCGCACAGTTTGGGAGTGCCAGCTGTGAATTCTAGTATTTTCTCAGTTTTCACTATGATTGAAATCCAGAAGTCGTCATCACCCAAATAGCTGTCAAGACAACACCCGCAGCTGCCTTGGTAGTCTCAAACTACTGAGCCAAATTTATGTGACTGGTTTTGGTAGCCCATGCCAGTAGGTTGCAAAAAATGCCTTTAGAACTGGTACAGCCTCCCTTATCTATGAACTCAGTGCTCGAGAGCTGCAGAAGTTCTTTGCACAGCTTCATGCACGCAGGTCTGAAATGCTGATGACCATTTCAGTGGGACAATGTAGCTCTGACCTACTGTTCTTGCTGCCATACTTCTGACCTCCCAGTAGCCATGATGAGAAAAGTCGTAGCAACCTCCCATTGCATCAGCCAGCTCTGTTTCATCATGTCAGCGTGCTGTCTGTGTAATCCCTGCATCCAGGCATGCCGCTGGCTCCTCTGGGTGACTAAATGATGATGAAATACACGTGGTGCATCCAGCGCAAAGCTGGGAGAGTGCAGGAGGGAGGCAGAACTCTGTTCCTCATATACATTTATTGTGAGTTTCCACTAGTGGCTGCAGTTGGATACAGGACTCTTGGCTGGAAGGACTTTTAGTCTCGTCCTGTCTGGTAGTTCTTGTGCTCCTATTGCGTAGGAAGCCAAAGTGCTTCACTCGAGGCTCTGCCTGCAGCCAGGCATTTAAAGCCTCGGCACTTGCCTTCGTAGACTGAACCCACAGAGTCCTGAAAAAGCAGCAGGACACTCGCTGACAAATCTAATAATATCTTTCAGAAAACTGTGTCCAACGTGCCAAATGCTATAAATACACTGTAAATACGAGGTTCCAACTACTCTGTCCTTTTCTTTTGGTTTTGCAAATGTCACTGTTGCTCATGAAGAGAATGAAAATGAATGAAAACACAATGAAACAAATTGCAGTTCTAGAGGAACACATTCATCTGGGACCAGCAGGCTTGGATTTTCAAAATAGAAATACAAACAAATGATCTCTAATGAAAAACTATGCAAAAATAATAATATCATTTTAGACATCTTCTGGTTTCTGAGGGGGTTGGATTTTTTCTTTTTTTTTTTTTTTTTTTTTTTTTAATGTTGAAATGAGCAGTTATCAGGTTTGATTCAGTGTTTTAAATGCAGTTGGCAGTTTATGCCTGGCCCAGTTCATAGGAAACTCATGCATCGTTAAGATGGGATTTTCATGCACTTAGAAGAATGCATTCTACACTCTTCCAATAGAAAGCAGCCTCTTTAGTATGTACAATATGTTCATTAAATACCTTTCCTTGTTTATACAAGTGCTCATGTCTCCATTATTCATTCAAGCAGAAACTAATACAAAATGTGATACATCTGCTGTAGCATGTAAAAGTAACTGAACAAAAAAAAAAAAAAAAGACCCTTTTACTTAGGAGGAGGTAATTCTACTCACTTAAGAGGAATTCTGCTGCGTGGTTTTTTCCATAGTTGGAATGTCATCTAATTTCTGATGGATATCAGGTGACGTTAGAGTCCTACATTTATTTTCAAAACTGGGGGAGGGGTATTTTCTCTAACTCAAGCCTGAAAATTTTTGTATAAATGCATTGGTGACACTTTCAGTGGGAGGGATGGCTGGAGTTGCGGGGGCTCACTGGGGCTCCCTGCTGTACCCGAGGTGAGTGACTTGGCAGTGTTTTCTGTTGAACCAGTCTGATGCAGATAGTGTTTATTTTATACATGGAAAAAGGAACAGTTTTGAGAATTAAAACTGAAAAGGTATTCGCCTAGGACCAGGGAAAGGGAATCGATAGATTCAAATGTGTTCTCCACATTGGGCAGTGGTGGCCCTTCCTTGTCATAAGGCATGTCCTGCCTGCTGGGCTCTCGGCTGTTCTCCATCTCTCCTATTTCCTTCAAAAACATTGAGAAACTGATTTCTTTTTCTAGTGTTGAATGAGAAAATAATACTAAGCCTCCAGTTTTCATGGAATAAAAATGTTTTCTGGCCCTCCCTGTTATTATTGTATTAGTTAGCACTACTGAGAAACCTTACCCTAATACAGTGTCCACTCAGATATGCTTTTTATTAAAGTAGTGACAGCTGGTTTCATTCAGAAATGCTGGCATATAATTTTGCAGATATTCTTTTAAAGTTTGAGGATGAGGACTTTGATCTTTCTGCACAGTTGTAGAAAGATGGCTGCGTTTTAGAGGAACAACTCTCCATCCCAGTTTTAGGAGGTAGCATCTTGGTCTCTGTGTGCAGACTGTGTGCTGGAAAGCTCTGAAAAGGTCTGAGTGATTTGGAAATCAGAGCTGACTCCTTGATACTGGGGAAAGCATAGTCATTCCCAGGGAGCCAGTTTGTGAGGGCATTGCATACCAAAGGATGGAGGGATCATGAGCTGCTAGATTTGTGTCCAGCCTCTCACCAAAAGACTCCTACGCTTGCTAAAGCGTGTTTGCTGCAAGTATGAGGCAATGTAAGATCCTTCTTGACAAAACAGACAGTTCTTTGCATTAACCCATGCTGCAGCAATTGCTATAGGCGTTTAGATAAACTGTTAAAGTCTTGCAGTATCTTTGAGCAACAACTTATTTCTTTCTTTTTAGGCGACTTAATCAGGTAAATTGAGAAACTCGTTGTGTAAACGCAGCTTTAAAATAACACTCCACTTTGCCATTCCATTATGTATATCTGCTGTCAACAGTTTATTTTTTTTTTAATGTGAGTTTCTTAAAGTTTGGAAGTTTTCTAAATCCTGATACTTTAATGGAGACTGTAGATGAAATATAATCCTCATCTATTCATAACCAGTCAAAAATAAACAATTTTTTCAAGCCATTAGAGCATACAGAGGAAGAGTTCATGAACCAATCATTTGGGGCTTTTGGCAGACCATACGGAACTTTTCTAACAGCTATTTATAAGGTCCTAATGTGTTTATTTTCACAATAAATCTGACTTATTGCTGAATGTGTTGGTTTCATAGTAAAATAAACACTGAAGATTACAAACATAACCTTTTGTAAAGTCTTCTGAAAGCCCAAGGCTTAATTTAATAAATGTGATGTTCTCTGTATTGCCTGGGAAATGCATGCCAACTCTGAGAAAAAAGAAAAGAAGAACAACAGCCTGAACCCTTGCTTTAAATTACAAAATCAGTTGTCACCAAGTTTACATTATAGCTGAGCCATTTGGCCTGTGAAAGTATTAATAACTGATAGATTGATAGATATAAGAACTAAGAAGGGATAAATGAGGGAAGAGATGTACCTCGGTGCTGTTGTTGAAGGGCTATGTGGAAGAAACACACAAACTTCTCTTCATTTAGAGATTGTTTAAATTTGCTTAGCTTAATTCTGTAATTTACTAACGAAGTTACATGTAGTTTTAAAGTGCTCTGAAAGCATTTACATTATGGCTTTTACTGGTTTAATTAGAAAAATTTAAATCATCGTGCTGTAAATCAGAGTATTTGTGCAGTTTCTCCATTATTTTGCCCCTTGCCAGTGGCAGAGATGAGCATCCTACTCCACTGAAGTTAGTGGCTCTATTACCCATGTTGTTGAGTCAGGATTTCAGCTCAGATGTATAAGATGACTATCAAATGTTCAGAAAAGGCAATTAAAGAATAACCAATCCATAAAACAAACTTTCTCTTTTTACACTGTGTCCTCAAAAATCTTGTCTGATGTGCATGTGAATGTCCTCATTAGGCATATAATTTCTAATTCTTTTAGTGAATCCTGCTAAGCTCTTGACCTCAGTGATATATTTTGGTAATGAGTCTGTAGGTTAATTACATATTGTGTTAGAGTACTTCCTTCTGCCAGCTTTGAATCTGTTGCTTTTGAACTTCATTAGATACTCCCTTGTTCTTGTCTTATTAAAATGTATCACTACCGACTATCAAATAGACTTTTATGTTGGATTCATTATTTTATTTGTCCACTGCTAAACAGACTTCATCTTTTCCTCTTCGTAGTAAAGTCCCTTCAAACTTCAACCAAATGCTTTAGGTTTCACATAATGGAAAAGTTGCTTTATGTAAGTTTTATTGCGCTTCTAGTATGTCCAATTGCATGGGTGGGAAATGAACTTGGCTACAATTTGGTGTAATGCTGAGCATTCGGTGTCAGATAGATTGCTTTATATAACATAGCATTGTTTCAATATATCATTTATTTTCAAAAGAACTTGAATCATGGCCATAGAATGTGCTTTATGTGCACGCTTTGTTCTCAAATAGAAGCCTGCAGGATCTCAAACAATTAAAAAGAAGTTGTCATTCCAGTTGCTGAAACGCTAGTGCTTTGGGGATGGTTTGGGAACGGCTCCAAGGGACATGCCTGGGAGGGTGGACCTGGATAGCAGATTGTTTTTAAGAAAACATCCTTCTGAGTGATTTTATGTAAAAGAAGAAAGAGACCATTGAAATCCATTAAAAATGCTTTGTATTTCTGGAAATGGTTTTTAATGTTTAGAAAAAATGGACCAGCTGGACTAAGGATCTTAATACACTATACAGTAGTTATCTGTTTTCTGGGTGACACTGCGGACATTTATAAATGCCAGAAATGTTGGGCTATGCCAGGTTTTTGGTTTGTTTTTTTTTTTT
>VYXH01002335.1:562726-647080 GCA_013397275.1 Burhinus bistriatus | reverse complement strand
TTTTTTTTTTTTTTTTCCCCCAGAAATGGGACAGGCTTTTTCTGCTACTGGGAAAGCTGCAAATTTCTGATACTTCCTTCAATAATTTTTGTCTTGTAGAGCTTTTATGAATATTTTCTCTTCCCAGTGAATCATTTAAGCTGTATTTGATTAGTTCAAAAGAAAAAAAGGTTATAACAATAAACATGGCCATTGCGTTCCCCATTTTTCTGAAAGTAATTAAGACTCTACTGGCAAGAGTTCACGCTGTGGTAGCCTATAAATCTTGTGCAGATCCCTAAATACTGGTGTCATAAGTACATTAGCTAAATCAGAACGAGCAGATTGGTTGGGAAGGAGCTTTTTAGTAGAATCAGTATCATGAAGAGTCTGTGCCCAGGCAAATGCTCACAGTTTATAGAATTAGCTTAAAACGAACACTCCCCCAACATCAGAGCAATCTGGGTCATTTTCATTTGTTTAAATCATGTCTTATTTAAGTTTTGTTTCAACTGCTACTTTGTATTTGTTGCATTTGGAATAGTTGTAAGGCAAGAATTTCTTTGACTTCTGTTCTCTTGGAGGTTGGTGACAGAACTCCTATGAATTTTATTCTGATATCTTTAGGGCAGGGAACATGACATCTGTGGCTGATCCTGCAAATGATTGTATATGTGTGAGCTTATGTCCAGTAATTCTATATATATCCAGAATGGGGAAAAATGTGTTTGCACAGCACAAAAGAGCTCCAACCCTTATTGGAACATTCTGGAGGCTTCTGTAAGATAAATATAAAATATTTTCTTTTTTTTGTTGTTGTTCCTGAAAACAAGTTGTTGAGCCAAAAATGTACAAAAGTACAAGAATACTTGTAGTTCAAATCTTACTGATGCAAATGCTGAAATTATTCTGGACACGAGTCTCTGTATTTTATTTAATATGTAAATGCTCAGATTTATCAGATTAGGAGAATGTAAGAGTGCTTAGTCATGTCTAGCCCTGTGATTTTTAGATGGTTAACTTGTACAAGACTAGTACTACTCCAACCTGTTAGTAAATCAAGAGTAGCAACTTATTGCAAATGTTCACAAAAGTTTCTAGATGAATTGCAGTATTATACTTCCTGAAAGACTCCCACATTGAAGATACAACCAAATGACAAAAGTAGGAAATAAATCACAGATAGAAATGTGTTATTTCTAATATCTTGCCATGAGACAATTTAAATCCTCTACTGAAATGCATTCATAGTTTGGTTCATGCTCTCTCAGAATCTACTGGTGTATGGAAATCAGTTTTTTGAATTACCTAATTCTGTTGCTCTCTGTACTTGTAGGTAGTATGTCAGGGAATGATTTTAAATTTATACCACCATTATATAATGTTGTTCTGGATCAGTCATCCATACATTATGTAGATTCAAAGTTAGAATGACTATCTCTGTTTAGCTGTACTCTACATGAGAGGAGCTTTCATTTAAAACAAAACAAAAAAGAAGTACCTCACCTAACTGTCAACATTTTCAACACTCACTATTTTTTAATAGCAGCAGTCACCAACCCAGCACTTAAAAGTGATAAAATGAATAGTTAAACACACCATAAATCTTATATTTCATACATAATAAACAAGTCTGTTGTCATCATCAATTATGGAGAAATGCTTACATGGTTGCAACTAAAACTGCTGGAATTTTGTGATGATGATGGGTTTTACTGGATTTTAACTTGTAGATTTTGACTTTGTTATCTGCAAAGTATTTTTGAAGCCTGCATAAGAACATTTCTATTATCACTTTCACTTGTTGACTGTGTGTCTTTTGATAAATCATTTACGTTTTAATTTCTTTAAAACAATATAATATATTGTAGTGCAGGATACTAGAAATATAATGTCAAAATAGTACAGAGGTTATGTTTGAGGTTATTATGTTACTAACACAAACTTATAAATATATTTTTTTATTGTTTTCAGAAAATTTGGGGGATACTCTCTTTTCAGGCTTCAAGTTAGAGAAAGAGATAAGCTTCTCATTTTGTGATTCTGTATGTACAATATGCGCATATGCTTTTTTTATTATGCTAACATTTTCAGAATCAAGATATTGTTACCATACATTTCTTGAGCTCAAAAACTCATTTTCAAAGCAAGTAAAACAGTCTTAACTGATTTTTACTATTTTGGTTATTGTGTGAGTTTCATTTCTCCTCAATTTAGAATGGTTGAAATAATGTGTAATGTTTATTTTATTTCATATACTACTTGGCAGGAATGTGGTGGTCTACTTACTTTCATGAAGTTAAGATCAGCCTCTTAGCTTCTCTCCCTCATGCACATATGTGCTCAAAAAACGGACAAGGGAGTGAAGAAATCCAGGCCTATATGTTTGCCTGCACATAGCTCTATTGGAATCAAGAGGCTGCTGCATGAATTGTACAACAACATTGTTCTCTTTTTAGGACAGTTCTCCCATTAATGAACTTCCAAACAATGGCAACATATTTTTTTTTTAATTGTGTTTTAAATTAATTTCTTTAGGTAAAAGCTTAATTACTTAAGCATCGTATTTGATTTGCACACAATTCTTTGTAATTAGCATTTAAAAAGGAAATTATCTTTATTCTCTTGATGTGAAAAATATTATATATTGATGGATGAGCATGTAATCTGTGTGAAAAATGTTTTGTTAAATCATTAACACTAGGTTGTTTGTCTGTTGAATCAACGACCTTTTGATGGCAACAGAGATTTCACTGTGATAGTTTTTAATATTCTTCTTTTCCCATTAGGACAAGGAGCAACAGTTTTAAAGCAGCCTCTGTTTCACTTTGATATGAATAGATAAATTGTCAAAGCTGCCAACAAGAATGCTTCCGTATTACGGAGTATGTTGTAAGCAACACTACGTACAGTGTTCTTGCTGGTAAACACAAACTGTGCACATTTAGTGGTGCAGCTCCGTTCTCATCCTTCAGCTGAATTTAATGAGCTGTAACACTGTGATGAGATTTTGGAGAATTGGGTTAGTGTGTGCTGAGTGGGAGACAGATACGGGATGACATTTTTTCTGTCTTGCTCTTTCCCACCACTTATCAGCCAAGAGGAAGGGATAAGAGTGGAATATGTGCACAGTGTATATTGTTCCACAGGAAAATGCTGTTCTCCGGAATTAACCCTTTTTAAAATGCTCTATATGGGAAAGGAAATGCAAAATCATATTTAGCCTTATGCTCCATGTCTTTTCGAAATTGAAAAGAATGATTGGTTTTCAAAGTATTGCCTGCAGCATTTCTTAGGGGTATTGCACTGTGCCGTTACTTCTTAGAGATTTCAGTTGCAGTCCCAAACGCGTACCTTAGCCCTCCGCATTGGAAGGGAGCACGTGTCACATTAATTATGCTCTCTGCTCCAGTTTGCTGCTACCGTCTTGTTTGGTTTTTGCTTGTTGGATTGAAGAGAAAGTTGATTCTAATCTTGGCCTGTTTCGAAGCCATCTGAAAACAGCTGAAACCAAACTCAACCCCAGCCAAATGGGTAGTAAATAATACATAGGGCCCTTAAACAGAAAATTTAGCAGCTTGCTAGCTGAGGAAGTCACTGAGACTCCCATCAGCAACAAGATATTGTACACTTAGTGATTCTCAGCACTGTCATGCGTAGCACAGATATTTGGCTTTCAAAATGTAATTCTCATCTATTCTTTGGAGGCCTAAGCTCTTTATACAGCAAACAGGGAGAATTAGGTGTGTAAGAAGAGGATCCAAACCAGCCATCATGCTGAGCGACTAAACGGGCACCGAGTGGCTTACAGAAATGCCGAAGCCTGACATGGTTTTTTCCTGTGCAGCCCTAAGTTAGAAGCCTTTGTGGGACTGGGATTTGCAACTTAATACTTCTTCTGAAGCCATTCCTCTTTATAGCCATAAGTGACTCCGTATTTTCTTTGGAAACCTGGTCACAAAAGAGTAATTGTGCTTTTGTTCTTTCTATACTAGCCTACTGGCTGGAGTATCTGCTTCGGAAGAGAACTGAGGTTCAGCCTCTTCAGCCTGCACACATCGCACGTTTGGTACCTTTGTGGGAAAGGCCTTAACCGGGATGTGGGTCTGGCTGAAGTGGAGCTGTGCCAGTACACAGTCGAGTGTTTAAGATTTATGGGGCCAGGAACAAAAAAAACAGAAGCGGTCAAGTGCCAAGGATATTTCATCAAGGAGAAAATGGGTTTTGCTATAAACATTCATTTGATAAAATACAGAAATACTGGTTTAGGGAACAGAGACTCCTGCCTGTTTCTTCAGCTCCTGTGTGTTTTATGTGTAGGTATAAATCCCTTCTGGGCGAGGACGGTACCGAAACAGTGTCTTTCGTTTTCCCAGCTCTAATCACTAGGTTGTCATAGAAAAGATGGATGGCAACACTTCCTCACCCCTTCGCCATTCTCTGGGACGCTGGGCTGTGCTTTGTTAGTGTGGCTTTGCTGAGTGTATCCCCTTAGCCTGCCTGGCCCCGCAGAGAGCCGCGGTGTGGGCAGGTCTTGCCTGCAAATCCCAAGAGAGCTGTTGTACGACCCCGCTCCGAGGTGTTCGGTATGCCCAGCACCACTTCTGTGCTTTGGGAACTTGAAAAGTGAAGACTAAGGTACCTGCAGCCATTTGGACATGTAGGAGGTGAAGAAGGGGCTGTGAATTGCACTCTGGGGCTTTGTACCTATGTTCCACTTAAGTTTCACTTTAGTCAGCCTAAGTGCTTTTTTGGACCTGGGCCAACACTTTTCCCATCATGCTTTGTGTGGCTGGTATATATTATTGTGGTTCTGCTAGGCATTAAGTCATACCTGAGTTTGATATGCTTTGAGTATTTAAAAGTGTTGAAAATTATTTCTGCCATTCAGGTCAATTGATTTGAAGAAGAGATTATCCAGTCCTGCTTTTTATTTCAGAAGTGTTTGCGCTCCTGTTTGTGACTGCTGTACGTGATTAAACTCGCTGTGTCCCAGCATTCTTCACTGACACTGCTTGTGTAAATAGAACAGATTTTTTATGTCTCAATATTGGCTAAATGAAAATAACCTACAAAAGAAGAAGCTCCAAAGAACAACAGAAGCATTATTTATTGAGCTCTCTGGCAACTGTTGCTGATCTGTTGAGCTGAGTTATTTTCAGAGTTCTCAGGAAAAGGATGAATTCAAAATTTGGTATCGGCCTTAGAAAACTCAGAGTGACCAGCATCCCAAAAACCAGTGCCCATTAGGCCATCTGTTAGGGAGATTCATGGTCATCCTTTAATAAAAAGGTCAGATTCAGCTAGTTCACAAATAGTTACAGTGAACTTTAACTGACAACTACCTAGCATTGAAATCAGCATGAAGCACAGAGTTGTTAGTTGGGTTTCAGCTGAGAAGGTTTGAGATCACCTGGAAAAAATGGCAATTTAGAAAGGAAATGCTAGTTTGAAACAGCATTGTTTCCCCATTAACATATCTCTCCTAAAGGAGGAAATATTTTAGTGTTTTTGAACGAGAGAGAGACACAGCAGGGCCCAGGGTCAGGTTTCATTTTCTTGTCAAGTGAAGTAGCCGTTGAGGAGAGGTGCTTTTGCAGGAGACCGGTTGAGAGGTTTATGTACTGCAATGCAAACTGCATGCTAAATGGTAAATATTTTTTCAAATAAAAGAACATAATTTTGTAATTAAATCAATATAAAATAATAAATGTTACCGTGCTTTCTAAATTTTCCATAGATGGATGTTGTTCTGTTGATCATGTTATTTGAGACTTTGAATGAATAAGAAAAGTGTAGTCCTATTGAAGTATGGTAATATAAAGCTTAGTTTATGAAGGACTAGTAAAGCCTCATCTGTGAAAGTTTCCTTTATGAAGAGATGCAGGAGACATTTGGAATACAAGGTCTAATTTGACTTCATCAGTACTTAAATAATTATTCAAACTGGATGTAGCATGTAATTGAAATACTTGGAAGAGTATATTTTACTGGTGCAATGGTCATTATCCTTGTGCTCGTTACATCCCTCATTTAACCAAGACATTTTTGCCTTTATGTAGTCATTTATATGACATTAATTATCCTAGTATCTAAGCAGTTCATAACAGAACTATAGAAAATATTAAGATTATTAGATTTCTTTAGTAAGAATAATGTTTGCAAGTGATGGTCATAATCCACAATTTAATAATTAATTTTACTGCATAAAAATATTAAGAAGCTTTCTTTATTTTTGGCTAAAAAGCATGTAGATCACGGTCTAGCACTGTGATGTGTTTTATGAGTAGGTACTGGATTCATCACTTTTTAAAAGGGCAAAACATATTGTATGTATCTCGTCAGGTGTAAAAGAAAAAATGTTTCAAAGTGGGAGGAATGAATATAAGGCATATTTTTTTTATTAAATATAATCCCAGGGAAATGGGATTTTAATGGAAAAACATCTTTGAAATTATTACAGATGTTGCATGAATACAAAATGTGCAGAACATGACAAAATGTAAGCAAAGGGCAATAAATATAGGGAAAATCCCTAGTGGTTAAAAGGGAGTGAATTGTTTAGAAACAGAGCAAAAGAAAGTTGTATTAGGCAGAAATGAAAGGCCGTAATTTGCAGATCACTTTTGCTGTCAAGTTAGAATGAAAAGTATCTTTCCTGTGTTGCCAGTCAGTGCAAAGCACCTGTACAATTAAATGGAATACCTGTTCCTCAAGGTCAACTGTAGCTGTATTCCTAACCTAGAACAGTCTGATAGCCTACTAGTTTAGATACATTGGTTAGATGTAAGGGTTGTTATTATAAGGAATTATTTTTATACACCTCTTAAAAT
Source organism: Burhinus bistriatus (assembly GCA_013397275.1). Classification (NCBI taxonomy): domain Eukaryota; kingdom Metazoa; phylum Chordata; class Aves; order Charadriiformes; family Burhinidae; genus Burhinus; species Burhinus bistriatus. The sequence goes on along the minus strand of VYXH01002335.1, from coordinate 640,268 downwards.
GCAGGTGTGGAAAAACACTTTGCAGAGTTTCTTAGGAGTTTTGCCTGGACACTTGCTGTGAAGTCATCATTTTGTTGCAATATAAATTGTTACTTGTACTGTTGAACAAACTGGTTGATTAGACACTAAGATTATTTTTGCTCTAGCACAGTCATGAATAGGTTTGTCAGGGCATTGCACATTAGAAAACTTATATAAGGTATTCTATATAAAAAGTCAATATTAATAGTCATAAATGACAGGAATATAAAATAAGCTAACTTGTAAAGTTTATAGAGCTGTTTAAATCATGGACAATTTTTAATTTTTTTTTTTAATTTATGTAACCTGATGTTTAGCTGTATTTCAGGAAGTCACTTAATTGAATTTATGAGCATCCAGACTCCTGTTTCCCATTAGGACCACAAATAGTGTAGTTAGTCTGATGTGCAGTCAGCCATCTCAGCTGTATGATATACTCCTCTGACGTTTTAGATAGTGATGTCATTAAGATAACACATGATTTGTGGCAGACGCTGTCATCCTTTAAGCAGATGTATCAAGTGCAGGTTTATAAGTACATGTGTTAAAATAGCCACCATAAAGCACCTTTGCTGCCACCAAAGTTTCTTCCTTAATACTTCTAGCTCTAGCAGCACTGGAAGGTATTAACAGTTTCTTTTTGCTAGGGAAATAGTTGTATTAGGATTTATCATATAGTAAAGTGAGATATCCATTGCTGATCAGTCCCCTGTCTGTATGCTGTTATTCCCAATACAGCGTGTCTGCTTTGCTGAGAAATACTGTAATTAATTCACTTCCTCAACTAACCGAAAATAAAATAACCCATTGCGAAACCAGCTTGGCACAGCTGGCTAGGCAGGGAGCAGAGACATTGGGTTGTGGCTCCCCAAAGCACCTGTGGGCTTTTCTGCCCCCTTCATGCCTGAATGAGGTGTTGTCGAATAAACTGAATTTTTTGTGGGAGAGAACAACTGGGTCCCTGCTCTTATGTAGGAAGACTGTGGAAAGAAAGTACCGTTTCTGAGGGGCTGAGGGAGAGGCAATGTGAAGAAGGTAGGATAAGAGATGCCATGAAGGAACATATGAAAAAATAAGCTGGGAAAAGAAGTTTTATTACTCTGTGCAGTGAGAAGGATAGAAGAGGAAGTGATGCTTAACCGAACAAAACATACTAACAGTGTTCAGCAATAATTATCTTCACAATAATATACTCCTTCTTTCTCTGCATCCTTTTTTTGTGCTTCCTTTCCTGTTTCCTCCATTTTTTGGTAGACTTTCAGGGCTTGAAGACCTGTGGGTGTTCCTATGGCCCCAGCTATTATTGTGTGTTGTTATGGCTGTGTTGAATTCTGTTGGGTTTTTTTAATAATCTTTGCATATTCTAGACCTGAATAACGGAGACATTTGTATAAACAAAAGAAAATTTATTTTTTAAAACCTATAATTTTGTCTGAAACACTAGGAAGAAAACAACAAAGCATGGAAATAATTGAAAAAGAACATTTCAAGTGGGGACCACCAGAGACAAGTTTTAAAGTATGTGCCAACTTCTTATTATTTTTAATAGGTGAGGTTTTGGCTTGAAATTAATATCAGTCTGGCACTTCTGAGGTAGAAGAAATATCATTTGTTCAGTTCGTTTAAAATAATTTTTACTTGAAAATCTCACAACATATGCATTGTTTGGCATATAAAGTATATGGCAGTGAGCTTAAAGAATGTGTGGAAATTGTCCATCCATATAGATCCTCTGGTGTCCTTGCTTTCCAGCCTTCTAGTTTGCTCTATCATTCGTTCGTATTTCATATGAAATTTTAGCAAAAAGTATTTTAAAATTTTTGCAAGTACCTGCAGGAAAGTGCAAATGTAAAAACTGTGCAGTGAAAATACTCAAGGAAGTTCTTCAGTGTCATTGAAGAGGATACTTATTAACCCTGATTTCTGCAGGAGAAGACAATTCTGCGTGCCTTCTTATTGGCATACATGGTTGTTTTTTTAAATTACTTAAATTTATCTAAGTTATTACCAAAACCCCAGTTTATATAAAACAGAGGCTTTTGAGGAAGGATTTCCAGACCAGTCTTTCACCAAGATTTAATTCCTCTGAGGTAAACTGCTTCTAGACAATTCTACCCTGTTATCCTTAAACTACTTCTTATTGGCAGTTTAAATTGAAAATATTTGCATGTAATTAATGTTCCCTCCCCCTAACATTGTCTGAATTAAATGTTCAAATGGTATCTACTCTTAATTTTTCCCCTTGTTACCTGGAAAAGGCTTCCTGCTGTAGGTGATGCTGGAATGTATCTGGACATTGCCATATTCCCCAGTAAATAGGAAGAATGGCTTCAAGTGTACTTGTTCCTGGACATGGGTGACGGTTATTGCAGTTTTGTCCTTTCCGTCTCCCATCGTGAGCTAAATAATGACTGCAGGTCACTAAGGTTTCAGTATATAATTGGTGACTATGTTCTTTGTGGTATCATTAAGATTCTTCCTCTTTTAGTGAGATTACATAGAAATAGTAGGCAGGCAGAAAGATGGAGTCCCTCCTTGACATTTTATAATTGAATCACCATATTTTTAGAAGTGTTCTACTTCTGTCTTGCGAAAACAGTATGATAAAATAAACACTATAGGAAAGATAACTTTTATTTTATTGATTTTTGGCTCAAAACTACTCTAAGCTAATCTGTAGGCCATCTGCTGGTACTTATATTTCCTTTACAGTTCAGAGTGGAATTCTTTCTTCTTTTCTTTGGATGTTTTAAGTCATGACAGAAAATATTTCTCTGAAGTTCAAATTGAAATTCAATAGAGAATTGCTTCTAGTCTTCTAAGTCAATATTGGTTTAGTAACAGAAAAAGAATCAAACATTTACTTTTAAAAAAAAAAAAACAACCAAAACCCAAAAACCAAAAGCAAAAACCAAAAAAAACAACCAAACCACCCAAAACTCTATGATACAATAGTTTGTATATTTTATGGTTCTCATAGCTAATAAAACACGTTTTCATTACCCTGATATCTCTGATACTTTAGTGTAAAAATGCAAATCTCCCTATTTTATTATGGAAAATTAAATCAGATCCACTTCTGAAAATACTAGATAAATTTCCAATATTTCATTTTCAAAATTGTAATTATGCTGTTAAACCATGATTCCAGAGTGAAATTTGACCTGAGGATGTTGAATACACATTGCTGGAAATCTGTAACAGGCAAATAAGTTCAGTTGTAGAATGTGGAATAACAATTCGTACACTGGAGTGTAAACCTTTCTCAGTAGAAAGTACTTTTTATTCACTTTCAAAGTGTCTGTTTTACATTTTGTTTTGGTCTGTGCATGTCACTCAAAAAATAATAATAATAAAAAAAAAAGATTGAGCATACTTTTTCCCCCCACTTTTCCACTTTCTTTGCATACAGTTTTCTCACGGGTTGGAATTCTGCTCAGAACTGCTTTTTTTATTTCTTTTCTTCTTTTTCCCCCCAACGGTTAGCCATTTTTTCAAAAGGAGCGGAGCACGTGTCAAGAAACCTAACCCATGCTGAACTGCCTTCTAGGCATGAACACACAGAGAAGTCCCAATGGGCGTAGAAATTAAGGAAGCCTCTGGCTCTTTTCAGCCACCAAAGGTTTCTGTGCTCGTCACGTCCCTTAATAGTTATGGATAGGCACAAGCTCTGCTATCGTAATCAATGTTCTGCCAAATCTGTCGCTGTACACCAGGGCACGATTGTCAGCGCTCATGGGGGTATTTTCTGCTGGCGCTGCAGAGCTGCCTGCAAAGCTGTGGGCACTGAAATCCACTTCATGTGCTTCCCTTGGCATTTATTGCTTCTGCCTTTTCAGTCTTGTTTTAGCCCCATGGAACTGATCCACGGGACTGCTTCTGCTGGCCAACACGGCCGCTCCGACTCGACTCCCCAGGTCACAACTGCCAAGCTTGTGCTTTTGCAGCTGCATAGCCAATGACTTTCAGACCAATGACTTTCAGACCTAAGGTGACCCTACCATGTATCCAGTTTTGTGGCATTTTCCAGGAAAAGAAAGCATATATAGGAACAGTTGTTTATGTTTGGAATTTGAATATTTTGCTGAATTTCTTCTTCTTGAAAACAGGCCAAAGAGAAAGAATCTGGAAAGCATAGATGATTTTTCTTTACTAGAAAATGCATTTCATTTTGAGCTATCAATAACAAAATGGTAAACTAAAGGCAGGTACCAAACATCTTTGCATCCTCATCCGTGATTCTGATTGGTTGATGCTATACTTAGAATGAAACTAGAGTTTATCCTGGATAAATTGATCTTTTAAAATGTTATTTTCTAATATATACATGTAGAAAAATGCAGGAACAAAAAATTTGCAATGAAAGTCTATCCTGCTTTACCAAGCTTTTTACTCACTTTTCCTTATTTGAGCTACTGCTCCTTCACTTAAAATACTCTGAGCCTTGTAGTCTTGCTCTGTGATTATTACCATTAAAATGAAATACATTGTAACATTCTGTGGGATACTTCGAGCAAGCAAACTGCCATAAAGCTGGTTTCTGTTTTGTTTCAGCTGCCATTATTGGCACTTTGTTTAACGTTTTTAGGCATGTCCCTAAATAATGAATGACTGCCAAATTACCACAGCACATTTGATGTGAATGAGTCATCGTCCTTAAATTAAAAAAAAACAAAAATGTGATGACCTTTCTGTTGTTCTATATGTCATTATTGCCATCAAGTGACTGGTTTGAAACTTCCGATCATTCATTAGTACCTTGAACAGGCAGCAGTTATTTTTCTGTCCAGTCCTTAGGGTCTATTGTTTTAGGTAATCCAACCAGTAATAGCTTGGATTAAAAAAGAAAATTAAAGGAAAATGCATAATCAACATGCACCAAAATGCTAAACAAACAAAAGACCTGTAGCCTCTGTGTCTGCAAAGGCAGACAATTATTGGACAATTATTGTCCTGGTTTATGTGCATGTTTATTATCTTGTGGGAATAACCTAAAAAAAAGATTTATCCTTATGTCTTAAAACTTAACTGCAGTGCAACCATAACTTTTCTGGTTCTGGAAAGTAGATTAAATATCGACTCTCATCATGAAAAGACAACAAACGACAGTTCTGGAGTTTCATGGGAGCGCTTTAGTTATTGATGATACCAGGTAATGGATATCGCTTAACCTGCCTGCTTCTCGGTCTACAGTGTGCGACCAACAATACATTCACCAACAATGGAGATAAAAATAAGTTTTGATAATATCCGGGCCATCAAAGTATAATAACGAGTCACTGGCTCCTGATAGGTGCTGTGCAGACACGTGCATCTGAAATGTCTTCAAACACATTTTACCAATATCATCTTAATTCTTTGTGCCTGTATCCAGGACTGCTAACCCTGCCAGTCGCTATCATGACTGCGGGATAGGTTGTCTTTCATCATTGGCTATGCCTCTTTCCTACCACTGTGATCATAATGATGTTTTTAAAAGTGAATCTTCTTCCAAGGGTCCCGAGTCTGCATTCATTTCTTGGGCAAAGGTGCCGTTTAATTTAGCTGGAACATTTTGCCTGAGAAAGAAGTGGAAGATATGACCCTAATTTTTTTTTTTCCTGTTGTTGTTGTTGTTTCATAGTAATATGCAAAATGTGGAAAGTCAGTCATATTTCAATGGTATTTGGCATCTGCTCAACAACTGATTGCTCTTCTCAGAGCTTTTTTGGAAAGTTTGCAGCACCATAATGACAGCTTTCTAAACACAGATGTCCTCTTGGTACAACCTATAATTTTTTATGAAAGATGTATCGATGTCAGGAATTTGAATGAAGTGCTGGAATTAGTTGAACATTCTTGTTATGAATATGTATTCAAAATATCTACAGTACATACACTGTAAGTTGGGGGAAGAATCTGCAGTGTCTGAAGGCATAGATGTTGGTACAGAATGCCCAAACTGTCAGAATGTAGTTTAAGATAAATTGATTCTTTTGTTAATGGACTGTATATATTTTAGTGATTTTTTTTTTTTTTTCCTCCCACTATGTTCTACACGGTGTAAGTGCATACTGTGAACTTGAAGCATCAAGAATCTCAAGAACACATTTAGATAATTGGGGATTTGGCCACGGAAGATGTCTAATAGCTGAGAGGCCTGGCGTAGCTATTAAATGTTCTTGTAAAGTCCCATTAGCAGCCTCTTCCTCTTGTTTCATTTACCTCTCAGCTAAGCCATCAGGAAATGAATATTTCAAACACAGATTTCCCCTCCTTAAGTCAGCTGGTTTTGTTGAGGTAACTCCTCTTAAATGTCTTTAGTAAGTAAAAGTCAGTTCAAAGATTAATGTGTAAGATGATAAACTCCCAGCAGCTTGTGATACTTAGTAAAAGAGTGTTTTAACCTGTGGGACTATTATTTGCATATACATACAAATTGTCTACATATATGTAGTAAGACAGTGCATAATGGTTATTGTATGTAATTTATCTAAGTTCAGACTTGTAAGTGAAAAGAAAGCTCTCCTCTGTTAATCTGCTGTAACCATTTGTGATTGGGTGTTACCAATAACATGGTCCCTTCCATACTGTTCTTTTACCAACTGAGGTCTAGTTAAGTTCAGAGTACCATGCAGCAAGTGTATCTAGCAACCATAATAAGATTACAGGAAACATATTTCAATAAATATTGTAGTATTTTATTTTTTGTGCAGCCGTGCAACCTTGCTATAAGTGCTGCAGTTGTTATGACTACAGCTAACTTCATGTAGCTTCCATCTATCTGTACTTGTACAAAGCACTTGGTTTTGATTTGTTTTCAGGTCACGCCACTAGATATATACACCCACACCACTAATGACACGTCATTCAGATTCAGAATAGATACTTTACAGTTAGAATGCTGCATCAGAAATGATGCAAAACCATAACTGTTAGTTAGAAAATGCTTTCTTTTTGGACTTTAACTGGGTCGCGATGTGGTCATTCAATATTATGATACTGGGGTTCTTTCCCTTTTCTTTTACTTTTGGTTGATGATAAAATCACTTGCATGGTGTGTATGCATGTGTGCATGTGTGTGGCCCAGGCTGGGCTGCTGTTTGGCATGCCTTGGATCATGACCTTTTGCCAAACCTCAGCAGTAGCTCTTGGGGAAAAAATGTAAACATACAACCAAATTTGCTCTGGTTTCTTTTTTTAGCTCAGTGAAAGTTGATACTCATTGCTATAAGATTTCAATTTTACAAACTGTTTGCTAAATTAGAAAATGAGAGAAGTTAATTTAATATTTTAATAAAAGTAATTTTGTAAAAAATGCAAGTGGGAGGCAAGCAAATAGATTCTTCTAATGTAGAAGTAAGAATTGTGAGTGATTAACAGTTGTGATAATTTTATTTATTTATTTTAATCACATTTAAGTCTTCAAGGACAGGGAAGAAAGCACCTATTTTTTTAGTCCAGAAGTATGTGGAAATGTTATGGAATAATACTGATTACTAAGAAAGTGCCAGGATTGTGGGTAGTATAATCATCTACAATTTTCTGAGAATTCTTATTAAAATGACCTACCTAATTTAAATGTAACTTCCAAAATAAGGAAACCAAATGTCTTTTTTGCGACAGTGCAAGTGACGGCCACTTTTCCTTGAAATGGTCTGCCTTCTACTAACATTAAACTGGCCTTTTTTTCTTCCTGTAGATGATAGTTTAGAATTATGCTGGTTTTTCCTACGTGGTTACAAGGTATGGGGCAAGAGCAGAGTTTCCATAAACTAGAACATAGAGGATTTCAGTAAATGGAAGACATTTTGTCTGCTTGGATATTTTGACTGGCATTAAAACTCACCTGCCAACAGTCTGCCACTCATACTGACTTCTATATTTGTTGTGAGCTGTTACCACTGTTGGCTATGAGACGATCACTTCACCTAATTACAACTTGCAGAACATTTAGATGAGTTGTCAGTTAACACAGGATGTGTGTGTAATTGATACAAAGATTAATGATTAAAACTGTCAGTTTTCCTTGCCTAAAATGTGAATATTTGCTCTGAACTATGCCTCTAAGTGGTTTTCAAATGTGTCCCAGTGTAAAGCCTGAGATAAGTAGATCCAAAGGATTTATAGTATTGGGTTGGGGTTTTTGTTTTGTTTGTTTGTATTTTAAGTTTTAAAACTACACAAGCTCATGTGATGAGAACAGTGTCTTTTCAGTCTTTTCCAAGTGGACTCACTTCTGCAAGTTAAAGAACTTCCTTCAGCCTGAGTTAGTTACATATTTAATATACTGCACAAGCAAAAGGATCTACATTTCATTCATGAGGATATTGTCAATAGTGCTGTCTAGAGAAAGCTAAGTCCTGATATTTGGTGTGAACAGAATGAGAGAAGACCAAACTGTTTAGTATTGAATATTTGAAGGTTAAAAAACCTGAGGCTTGGGCTCACCCACACAGCAAAAATCCTAAACCATCAAAGGAAAATACACTCATGTAGATTAACTTTTACCAAATGTATTGACTTGTCTTTGCAAGTTGATGGGACTCTGGAGAAGAGACTGCAGAAGTTTTGTATAAACGGTTTTGTTCATCAGAAGGTGTGGAAAATTCAGTTAAAGGAATTGTCACAAGTTCTTGAGCAGATGAAGGCAGAAGAATGGTGAATGTAGTAGCTGCTGCTGCTACCAGGGAACTAAAAAATGTCTGACCAAAAAATTAAAAAAAAAAAACAAAGCTTCTTCCAGTTCTTAGAGAGTGTTCTTGTGATAACAAACATCATTCCCTTTATTTCATTTGTGATTAAATCAGCTACTGTCACTTTCATCCAAATCCAGTAGAAGGGAGGGGGACAAAGCAAGGAAGAAAACTGCTCTGCCTGGATTAGGGAATAGGGAGAAGGACAGAATACCCGCAGGAGGATGGCTAATTCCTCTTTGTTGTCCATGGGGTTGTCGTGTGCTTTGCCAGATAAGAAGCAGTGCAAGCACCAACCTTGACGTCTGTGTTTCTGCCATTGTTTTGCTTCCGTGATTTCCAGGAGAAAGGAAAAAGCTTAGATGTATGCCTAAAGTGAGTCATAGACTGTGCAGCTTTCTTATGAACGTGCAAATCACCATCAAGGTCCTTGCGCAAGCTTTGCCCTTTCTAGTGTCTTTGTCTGTCTCCTGAACGGACGCTTTCCTTTTTTCTCCCGTCCTGTGTGCCACCTTTTCTCCCCCTGCTGCTGGTTCATATTGCTGGTTGCTTAAGACTATGGGGAATTTCATGGGCTCTGACTCACTCCCTTTCCCAGGCTGTACAGGCATACTTATCTCTGTACTGCACGGTAGCAGGGAAAAGGAAGCGCTTCTGGGTTTTATGCTTTTTACTGGTTTAGGAATGAATGAGGGATTACCGTTGTGACTCTGGCAAATAGGAATGACCTATGCCATGTAATGCATATGCTTAAAGTATCTGTCTATGCAGACAGTCATGCATCACTGTTTAAAAGTTACATCAGTACTGAACAACTGGAATAGTTGGTGCATTTTTAATATGTTCTTGTAATAGCCATTGTATTTGTGTTGGACTGAGATTATCATATTTTATCGTGTTTATTTGCATAATGAACAGATAATGGTTTATTAGTGAAAAAGAAACTGACAAAAAGGAACTTTGAAATATCTAAAAGAAGCTAAGGTAAAACCAGTAAGAAACTAAACCACTGATTTTCAGACATGCATGGCTAAAAAATTTTCTAATAGATTTCATAGCTTTATGAATGTTTCTAACTTCAGCCAAGTTGCTTAATCACAGGTACAATAAGTAAGCCCGTATGCTTTGCAATACTTAGATTTTAAAAAGACTCAAAACATGGCCTATTGTTTGATTTCAATTTTCCTACTTTTCTCCTGAACCTTTGCCTTTTTCAATATGTCACAAGATCAGCTGCAACACATAGTCATGATGAAAGCACTATGTAGAGCAAGCTGGAACAAAGAAGAAACGGTAATCTAAAATTATTGGAGAGGTGGCGTTGCCGTGTATCATACCTTGCTGATTATGCAGCATAAACTTTGAGCTGAGTAGACTTTAACAAATGCTAAGTGATTATCTTGAATCTTGTTTACAGTTAGGATTTTACAACTTAAGCAACTGAATATCTATATTTTCTAAATATAGAGCTGATATTCCAGGGTTTTTTTCCATCAAAATTGTGGTCTTGGTCTGCTGTGCTTTTGATAGCTCTGCATTTCTTATGTGTAAGACAAAATGTCTTGTACATAAGTAATCAGAATATCTTATCACCTTCTTAAGGACTCTTCGTGTTGCATGTTGCAAGCTGAAAGCTGAACTTGACCGTTAAGAGTCCGACTGAGATCATTGTTAGGGACAGACCACTCATCAACATCATCACTAAAACGAAATGGACGTGCCACTCAAATTTTTGGAACTGTATTCAGAAGGTCTGAAAAAATTACTACTACAGAAATATTTATTTATGATTTTGACTTTGAAATTAAAATATATCCTACTGTGAACTAAACATTTGGGATGAAATCTTTCCCTATTGAAGGCAATCACAGCTAGTGGAACCAATATTTCACCTAGCGTGCATTTTATTTGCAGTATAATAAAAAGTCATAAATAAGATGACTCATGTGGCTGTTGATATATCCATGCTTTGGTGGAGTCAAGCAGTGTATGGGCTGTAATGTCCTGGAAGTGGCCAGTCTGAGAAACAACACTGATATTTCTGCGGCCCAGTCGTTCCCTATGAATTGCAAATTGTCAGAAGATGAACGTTGACTCTACAAGAATTTACAGCATTTATCTCCTAGGCCTGCTTATCTAATTGCACTGAAGGCATTTCCTCAGGGTTCACATCACAAGTCTTGAGACAATTCAGTAGTAAATCTCTGTGGGGACTGAGCTGAGAGCAATGTCATGGCCCCAAGCACTGCGCCAAGAGCAGATGAGATTACTAGTGCCAGTGAAATACTCTTTATCTGCGCAACAACCAATCCTCTGGATTGTCACCAAGTGTGAAATGAAGCACCTATCTGCCAAATATGAGAAATTGCCTGTATTTCAGGACAGAAACCTGACCTATCTGTCTCACATGCCAGCTGCTTTGCCTACTTTAGGTGGAAATGAGAAATTTATTAAGTGTAAAGTGCACAGCACAATGAATAAGCAAACTAAAAGGCTCTTGCTTTGCTGACTGATTATTTTATTCACTCATTGATTAAAACATTTTTCCTGGAGCAAGAATGGCTGGCAAGCTTGTTTTGAAAAGTATAAATAGGAGAAGAGTTAAAACAAACAGATTTTTTTTTTTCACTTCTAATCTTAACTATCTTACTTGGAAAAATGTTTCTATAAACTGCAAAATGATGTAATGTTTTTGGTGTTACTCTTTAAAAGAAATTCATTCTTGGTTTTAGCTAAGACAAATAAAGGTTAGAATTTCATTCCATTTCACACTCCTCATGTATAACAGTAGTACAGTAGGTAAAGTGATAATTAATTGCTCCTCCTATTATGTCTTTCTAGAGATCTGAAGAATAATTTGATCAGCACAATTGAGCCAGGGGCCTTCCATGGACTTTCAGAACTGAAGCGCCTGTAAGTATTAATTCCATTTGAATTATTCTGCAAATTGTGTTTGTATTGACAGTTCTGTCCTTGGGCAACTCAAATATGCCACCAAGCAATAATCACCTAAGGACACTGGCTGTAAAATAGAAAATCTCACACTGTGCTTTTTACATTTACTGTGCCTTTTTCTTCTTCTTTCCTTTCTTTTTTTCCATTTCCCACTTCTTTTTTACCTTTTCTCATTTAAAATCATCTGTTTGCTCTCCAGTAAATGTCCTAACATCTATAAAATTAAAAAAGATGCCTAATTAATGACTTAGCAGATGATATATCACTATAGACATTAATCAGAAATAAAACTAAGTGGTTGAAATATGTGTAAACAATGTTTTGTGCTACACTTAGTTTTTTCATTATGTAAGGTCTACTTTACTTTTATCACAGACTCAGTCTATAAAATAAATTATTAGAAAGGAAACTTTGTCATGCTTTAGAATTTGTCTACCATTTTCATACCTCTCACACTGTCTCTGCTTGATATTTTTATTTTTAGCGTGGTTTTCTAAGGAAACCAGACTTATGCAGTATGTTCCCTATCCGTCATTCTTGCATTCTTCTCTTTGAAAATGTTCTCATAGTACTGTTGAAAGCACTGGCTGATTTTTAAACTACATTTGTAGAGGGTAAAAATACCTAAGTTACTAAGATCCGACAAGTGAGCCTTTTTGCTTTTAATTAACAAGAACTACAGACCCTCCGTAGTTCTGCTCAGCCAAAAGGAAAAGTGATATGAACCCTTTTTTAGTTATGATTTTCGGAGTGACAGCATCCAAATGTCCATATAATGGCTAACCAGGCCATCAGCACATGCCAGAAATCTGCCTAGCCATCGTGTGTGCTGTCTTTTGTGTGATGAGAAAACCTATGAGAAAACAGGGATTATTTTTGTGGGATGAGAAGGTTTAGATGAGAAGGAATGCTAATCCACAGGAAAAGAAATTTACAAATCCTGCTGCTTCTTTCCTCTGAGGTTAAATTCCCTAACTGCTGTGTACAGAGAACGCTGCACAGCCTAAGTGAAATTCCCCATCTCTGATCATACAGGTAGCAGTATTTTCGAACACAGACCACTAAGTTTTAGTGCGTTTGGGTAGAAAGCCAATGACATAATAATGATGAAGTCAGAGCAGCATATACAGTCTTAATACAAAGGAAAACACTTGGCTGAAATGTTCTTGCTCGCTCTGGATGTAGGGATAACAATACAATGAAATGCTCAAAATGAGTGCTAATTGTTGCTTTGGCCACATACTCTAATGACACAACTCTGACCTCTTGTGGGAAAACCAGGAAACCTGTGCAAGTCATGGGCTGCACATCTGAAGACTGCACAGGTGGAGCCTTGGGTCAGCCAGGAGAGACAAGTCAAGGAAGAGGAAGCCCTTAGGCACTGGGAAAAGTGAGAAGAAAAGACTCTTCAGCAAACCAGCAATGGCAACGTTGAGATTTATCACGCTAGATCTCAAAAAAACCCTTGTTGCTGATATGAACAAGTAACACTGGAAGCAATCTAGAGACAGGGACTTGATTAATTACTGAACTGCCACATTTGGTACAAATCGGTGTAGTTCCATGGTAAACAAGAAAATCTCTGCACTCCTTCACTGTGCAACTGTTGGGCAGCAGGCAGTTGAGCAAAAGGAATAAATAGTGTAAACTCCTGTTGAATGCTGAATACAGAAATTAAGATTCACATCTTCTTATTTCGCATATAAAATATAACTGATGCTGTGACAAGCAGAAGCTGATGTAATATGGGCAACTGCAAGAGATACAGTTATGGCAAGTCAGAAAAACTGCAGGCTGTCAACATCAAAATGTTTTCTGTGAATGATTTGGAGAACTGTTGTAATTTGTATTTGAATAACAAACTGAATTATTTCAAGAGTTTACTCAAAAAGCTGCACACAAGATTGATGAAAATTGAAAATTTACGAAGCGCTAAAGTTATGGCACTTGGTTATTCAACAGAGGAGAGTTTTGTTTTCTCTAACGTCAGTTTTACAAGTCAGCATTAGTAAGTTAAATGTCTTACTCCTGAAAAGGAACACCAGCTTTGTACCTTACGAATTGAATTATGTCTAATAGAACATGTATTGGTCTGGAGCAACGTGCAGCAAGGTGTCTTTTCTTTTTGCTAATGTTTTTTTAGAAAACATGTTTTACAATACTGAGATTTCAGCCACTGCCATGTATCTTATTGTGAAAATAACACTCACTGAAGTAAACTTTGAGAAAAGGGTATGTAGCCTTTCACTATTAAAAATACCATTTTACTGTGTGCCACACTTCGAGAAATATGCACTTGTTTTGATTAGTTTAGATGAAATTTACTTTTGCTACCCAAATTACGCCCCGCATAGTGATGCATTTCTTCCATGTGCATTCAGACTTTGCTTAGGCAGAAGTAAAGCATTACCCAAACAAGAATTCTGGGTAGATTCTTGTTTACTATTTACTTCTTCTAATACAAAGATATCTATAGGTAGATATATATACATGTTTGTATGTTTGTCTTAAACTTGCATTTTTAGATTTTCTATGTAGCTTTCATTAGAACTTAAAGAATAATGCTAATATGCAATTATTGCACTATATTGTTATCCACACTATTTTCTCAGCTGTTGCCTACTTAATATCCCTGACAAGCATTTAAGAAATATTTTTGTTCTAATGTGATGTTTCATCATTTAATTGTATAACAATATAATCTTTGATAGCAGACGACTTTGTAGTGAAGTCTACAGAAATTGCCTTCACATTCTAGCTAATTGGATATGTCTCCATGAAAGCAATAACTAGATTTGTCAAACTACAACCTTTATTCTCCTTTTTGATCACTTTAGTGTTCTCACATAACAATAGAAAAATAGGGAATCCGCACAATGTAACAAAGGAATTGGAAAACTACCACTGATTCTAAACCAAAAATATATTCAGATCAGTTTTAACATTTTAATGGATATATGATCACTTAAAATCCTTACATTACTGCAATTGTTTAAAAACCCCATACTTGATAAGAAGGAATATTTGAGTCAAGCTTGAAAACCAAATACGTAAAAATTAAACACTAGTTCAGAATGCACCAAGAGGCAGTATTCATTTTGTTATCACAACATAATTGTTCATACCTATTTTTGTCTCCTTCCTAGAAGTATCCTATACATTATGTTGTATGCATGACTTGTACAGAAAATATCCATTCACCTTTCTGCAGACAAGAGTTATGGAACATAATGCCTTGTACTATTTGTGGTCTGCGACAGCCACAGTATTGCTCTTAAAAGCTTGCCAAGTGCTTATCAAGACTGACCTTCTTACTACCTCAAAAATAAATTTCCCTCTGGATTCTGTGATTTCTTCAGCAAGGAAGGATGCTGTCAATAAGATGAAACATTAGTGAACAGTAAAAATATGTCAATTTTGGCTGAATATTGCATGCAACAAAATGTATAGTGTTTTTCATAAATAAACGAACAGATGCTAGTAACTTTGATAAAGAAAATTCTTTATATTGGAAATAATTTTTGTTTTTTTATTTGCTACTTATATAAAAATCACATTTTAATGCAATTAGTATAAGTTGCAGGATGGTATGTTTAATTGTGGAATATTGCTCAATAGCTTTAATACAAAAGTTGTTAAATCTATTTAATTCAGTTATGTTACATTAGGGAAAAAGGTTTTATTTCTTGTTTGTCTCCAACTCCTTGAGAGTTAAAGAGGCTGTATGTGATTATGTGGTGTGCATATGAAAAAAGACAGACCTAATGTTTCACGGGTTTTTTGTTTGTTTCAGGGATCTTTCAAATAACAGAATTGGTTGCCTAACACCAGAAATGTTTGTTGGACTTAACAGTCTTCACAAACTGTGAGTATAATACCACTTCTGTTTTAAACAGGAGAAATCCAAACTGTCACATGGCTTACCTGAGTACAGCTGGCAATAAACTGTCATTATAAGAAAACTATAGGTTTTGTACTAAAAAAACCCCTTCTCCTTAGCCTTTGATTATGATAACTTGATATTTTAAAGATGTTGTTTCTGTTTGTAATTGTAAAATCTATCAGAATTACAAAGAAGTAAATTTCATTTTCACATTGCAACAAGGCTGAATGTGAAATTTCTGTTTACATGTCTCAGAAACAATTAAAGGTACAGCACGCAAATGAGACTTATACTGGTTAAAAAGGATACATTGCTCTTTCTATCCATTACAGATCAATTAGAATTTTATAACTTTTTTTTTTCCTGACGTGCATCCCATAAAAAAGTAAGCATATACTAAGAAAAAAAATGTATGACGTATCAAGCAAACTTGGAATGTCAGGGTAGTTCAAATTGCTTCAGAAATATCAATTTTAGACTGTCTGTTTAAGGTGTTGTGTTGTACACTTTATTTGTCATAGTACTTTTTCAGTCATTAGTTTATCATATGCAATGGCACTGGAATATGCTCGAGGGAGCAAAGCAATCAACTTGCATATCCATAAGCATGCCAGGGAGCCTGTGTGATCAATAGGTTATCTGGCTATTCTAGAAAGAGCACTCGGAAAACATGAGATTATGATAGTATACCCAGGCTGTTCAGTTTTAGGGAGAATCAGGTGACCTGAAAGAAGAGATAAAATGCGCGATGACAAAGTTTGCTAGTAGATACTAAGTTAACCAGAGAATTAGAGACAAGGATTGACTTTGAAGGACAGAAGTAATGTACAGGGCTCCATGACTAGGCAGTAAAATGGCAGATGAAATTTAATATAGATAAATATTAAGTGACACAAGGGAGAAAAACTGTTCTGGGCTAACCATTAAAACACAGGAATGATGTTAGATTAGAGCAGGTAATGCCATGAAAACATCTGCTCAGTGCTCAGTATCATTTTAAAAAAAATTATTATGCAGTATTATTAAAAGAAGAGAGAACAAATTGGAGAACATCCATTGTACTATGGGGGGAGGGGGAAGCAAAGAACCTGCATTTTTAATACTGTGGGCAGTTCCAGTCTGCCCATCTCAAAAAGATGACAAAATCTAGAAAAGGTTCAGAGAAGGACAAAAAGGAATGACCAAAAGTGTGGTACAGCATAGGCAAGTACTAGGAAATCAGTAAGTTGGCTGTGACTTTCCTGGCTGGGAAAGGGACAATTCACAGGAAGGGTCCTGGTTTAAATGGACATTTGGCCAGACCCAGGAGGCATCTGTATCTTCATTGACCTCTGTCTTCATTCCTGAATGGGAAACAAATTCCTATACTGCATCATATTGTGTTACAGGTCTCATACTTTATTTTCTTCCTCTTCAGCCAGTTCTGGCATTTCCTTGGAAAAACAGGGAAATCTTTCTTGAAAGACCTGCCATGAGGTCAAGATGACACCAGGTAAAAGGCTGAAATCTGGCATGCTTACTGATCACATTAGTGAGAGTAACTATGCCGAATCTTCTCTGATGAAAACAAGCGAGAACATGATGGGAACAGCCTTGATAGCATGTTGATGATCAGGTGCAGATTGCCCCTCTCTGTACTCATCTCAGATGAGTTCCCAAATCAGGCAAGCCCTGCTTACCCATTGAGGGTTGCTGGGTCTCCTTTTGTTGTGCACAGTGAACGTGACTGTGATTAGATAGCCAGATTACCATAGGAGGTGTGTTTAATTCAAAATGGTGAAGTCACCTTATTAAATGGAAGGTTCTTCTAGATGCTAGGAACAACCTCAGTAGAAACTGTTCAAATCCCTGCTCTCTCAGGAAAACGTCTAAAAATTCCATTTGTAAATCTTCCAGACTTCATCTTAAAGGCTAATTAGAAGTTAAATACAGAACTTCAGTCTTGTGATGGTAAGGAACAGAAATTCGTTCACAGTGAGCATACAACATTTGTTCTGTGACAGTGTTTGGCTGTGCTATCCCTTTCTTCTGAAGACCAGGAAAGAGTGTGGCAGTATATCCTTCACTGATACCAGAGATGTCAGAAGGCGGCACGATATGCGTGCTGAATGCCTACAGTTACCAGGCTGATCAAACCACGCCATTAAAGTTTCCTTTGGTAAAACAGATTTTCCATATCCCTGCTCATTCTAGTAACCTGTGTTCCTGTCCCAGTGTTGGTGAATATTTTCTGAGCATGTAGATCCAGAGAAAGACTCACCAGTTCCCTCTACACGGTCATTAACACTGTATTTTCCTTCATCTAGTCTTTTTGTGCTTCTTAAGTAAATATTTACATTTTCCTCAAGATGGAGCTAACTTTCATTTCCAAGTGGGTGTAGATCCAGGGCTTTCTGTATTGTTTTCCTTCTGAAGCCCCAGTTTATAGCAGAAATTTGAGTTAGACCTTTCTTAAGTATGATTCTCAAGTGACATTCTTGTTATGTTTTTCACTTTGAATAATATTATTTAATGAAATTACTAGACATCTCATCGCCAAGAATGTTCACCTCTTCTTGTATGATAGTTCTCTTAATATTGACTAATCTTTGGTTTTGTTATTACCAGATTTCATTTTAACATGCTTACATTTCTGAGCCAGAGTCATTTGTAAAAGCACTAAATACAATCAGTGACAAGGCTGTTTCTGCAGACCACCAGTAATGTCCCACTCTCCTTCCTGTCCATTATCTTACAGAGTCTTACAACAAATGCACTTAACGCCAGGTTCTTCACGGTTTTATGGTTGTTATGTCCATGTGTCAGTGGAAAAAATGATAATTCTGGTAACTGTAGACCTGTTAGTCTGCCCTCGTATTTGATGCAGTAACTGAGTGAGTTTTGAAAGAAACAAAGAAAAATGGAAGAAAATGTTGGCAACTCAGAAACGGGAAAAAAACCAATATGCATCTACTGAAGATGTATCATGTAATCATATAAAAAGATCACTAATTTTCTAGACAAGGAAAATTATTTATTGATTTTTGTATACATCTAATATGATGCTACATATGCAGGAGAAAACCATTAGTGTTTATACTAGTGTTTTCATGTGAGTGGAATTAGCCTAGAAGGCCTCTAGTTGCCCAGGTGCTTTGTGGATTTTAACTAGTTCTGCAGATCAGTAGTCATATTGTAGGTGATCTTGCGAAAGATCATTTCCAGAATTTCGTGTATGTTTCTCCCATAAATACCTGAAATGCAAATGACCAACCTTACTGAACAGAATAGGAAATAGTAGTAATGGGGTATGTTCAGGCTATATCTAATATCTACTCTTTCTTCATTTCTTACTTATAGTATACTAGTATTGCTAAAGTGTCTTTTACACCTTGTTTTCATATACTTTCCAAGGTTTAATTTCATTTTTGGTAATTCTTATTGTCCCTCTATGCTTCCTGTCTTTTTGCTAACCTTTTCCTTATCGTCTCTCTATTTCTTTCATCTTTTTAAAACTTGAATTCTTTTTTCAAGATTTAAGATTTGGTTATTGATCCATTTAGCCTGTCTTCCATTTTTCTTATTTGGGTTTTAAATTCCCTTTCTGCCATTGACAGATGGGGCCATCCTGTGCTCCAGGTCATGTATTTAGTAGTTCTTTACTAGTTACTTTATTTATTTTTTTTTATTCCAAAAGTATGTCCTTTGAAATAAGAGGCATAGTAATGGATAAGTCTAAATTCCCCTTTCATCTGAAGTACATCAGTTCATGATTGCTATGTCAAAAGTTATGACTTTCTCTTTTGTAGGGACTGTCCCCCTTACCCCCCTTACCTAACCAAAGTCAAAAATACCATTACTCTTATTGGGTCAGCGATTATTTTGTGAAGAAATACACCCACAATTTCAATCAAGAGGAATGGTTCCCTGCCGTTCATAGTATCATTTGTTCCTTGATCTCGGAAATCTCATATAATGACATAATACTCATAGTAATAATTTGGGCTGGGATTTCCATTTGCCTCTTGTGTAAGAACTGGTGATTGTTCGTTGACTGCAAGCTATGCCACCTGGTACTTTTCTAACACTTCCTAGCATTTTTCCACATGGAAGCTCATACAGACTTCCCAGAATCACATTTTTTAAACATGTTCAAAGTATGGTCAGTTACCTTTCCGTTGCTACTGATACTTCTGAATTGTATTTACTTGTCATTTCAGGGGTAGGAGAAAGCTGCTCTCTGAAAAGGTAATGCAGAAGCATTTACTTAGTGTAACATTGGTGTACAGAATTGTACCAAGGAAAAGATGACAAGTTCTGAAACATGGAACTGGTTTCAGAGCCATCAAGTGTGGTTTAGATTACTGAAGGAGCAATATAAAGATGTATACATATGCGTTGATTTATGCAGTTGTTGATTGTGGTAATTAGAGCTCTCCCGTGTTAGGTTAGCAGAGATGAAGTACAGAAGGATCTTTGCAGGCTGTTATCAAAACCAGCAGGGAGAGCCGTGAGTCCACTGGAAGGAGCAAAGGACATAAATCTTTTCATGCACCTTCTGTGAAGTAGAGATGAGATTTTCTTAT
The DNA here is from genome assembly GCA_013397275.1 of Burhinus bistriatus. Taxonomy (NCBI): domain Eukaryota; kingdom Metazoa; phylum Chordata; class Aves; order Charadriiformes; family Burhinidae; genus Burhinus; species Burhinus bistriatus. Next base: position 620,169 of record VYXH01002335.1, on the reverse strand, counting down.
ATTGTTTACAAGCACAAATACCAGGCGAAACAAAATAACACAATGTGTTTCACTCAATCTTGTAAGTCTAATTCAGTTTGAAAAAAATGGAATTCGAGCTGGAAAATCACCTCTAGGCCCAAGCCGACATTAGGTATTTAACCAAATGATGTGACGCATTTATCTAAACGGAGTAGGGTAAAGGTATGTTTAAATACTTTACTAAAATGAAGGATGAGAACTGCCTGAGCTTTCAGGGATAATGCAAACGCTCTTCAGAGGGCTTGGTAGTTTTGTGCAGTCTATTTTAGAACAGGACAGCCTACAGGATTCTTGAATTAAGAAAAAATTAATTAGTAGTATCTTCTAGTATTGTTTTGAAAACATGCACACATACGGAAACCACAAAAAATTGTCAGCCTCTTGATAATGTAGAAAAGAAGGCTTTTACTCCGATTGCAGTCAGGATGTGTATTTCAGTGAACAGGAATTGAATTTCAAGTTACTAATGAAATCTAAAATTTCACACAGCTCCTGAAATTACTGCAGCCAGTGAGTTGTGATTATGTTCTGTGAGACTGGTCTAATTTTTACACCTTCTTGGATTTGATGATTTGTACTCTGGAAAATTATTCCAAAATGCTTTCACATCATCTGACAGATGCAGCTGACAGTGCCTCAGACAGTGTAAGAGAAGATTTATTATGTCTTCTAAGATATGAGCTTAACTTTTTTGGCTTATATATTACCCTTTGGCTGTGTTTATGCTATGATGAGGTGCACGTATTCTAACTAGGAGTGACATAATTGAATGCAACAAATCTTCCAAATCTCCTTTGGTCCCTCAGTGGCCATGTTTCAGTGCTTTGTTCCAGAATTATGTATGCAAATTTATTTCTGCTAGGTAATGGAGCTGCCATCCACATTAATTCTGTTTCTATTTAATCTAAATATCAAGAGCTGTGGAATACTGGGATGGTGCCACTGTGGTAATATACCAGATTTCATTTCTTTAGTCCTCCGTAAGTTAGCTTTTCAGGTTCTGAAATGTTGCAACCTTAAATTGGTTTCCACGAGGAGCTACTGCTGGATCTTCCTTTCGGAAGTTTGAAACAGAACTTCCTCCTTACTTCCAACTGTTTGATTAAAGTATATCTGATTTATTCTTCATCCTGCCTCTGAATCAGCAGCAGCAGTTAGTTTTATGGTAATATTGTACCGTAAGACCTTGTGTGACTTTCTTGCTGTCATGGAAGCAACTTATCACTTTGTATGGTGCCAGAAACAAAGTACAAAACCAGGAACACAGTGAATCAAACAGACCCCACTTTGGCAACACCAAGAAAATACACCATGTGACCTGCCCTCTCCATATTTCTGTTGTTGTTGTTTTACCTCTCCCATCACAGTCTTTTTGCACAGAAAATCAATCTGTCACCCTTGCATTCAGCTTTTGCTTTTTAATACTGCTCATAAGAGTGAAGCATTCTTCATATTCATATACTCCTGCTTCTACCTATACTTTGCCTCAAAATGGTCCTTTGAGATACTCCCTTTGACTGTTTTATGGCATTTGTCATTTATAGTAAAGCTTTTGGTGAAAGTGTTTTATTAATTTCTCTAAAAGCACAAGAGTATTTATTATATGAAAAAATAAGTGTAGGACCTTATGTGTAGGACTAAAATGTTTTACCTCTGATATAACAGAAAGCACGTGTTTCTGTTAATGGACTACGTTAATGGCATAGTAAGTGCTATCAGCTTCGGAGTGCATTCATTTACTATGTTTGAAATGTTTGCAAACTAGGTGATACAGATGTTTTTAGAATAAATGCCCTTTTAAATCAAGCTACAGTGCGTTTTAGGTTATCTGAAATGGCGGAATTTCACAATGTTATGCATTTGGAGATATTTTAATATATAACATAAATGATGTGAACTGACAGAACCAGGCATTGGCCAGAACCAGATATCTAGCTCAGAAATACATGTGTTATTGGGGTGATTTAAGAAGATTTCTGGAAGTTTTGTTAGAGAAGAAGCTATTCCCAGTGTTGGAGATCCAGATGTTGTAATTATGTGTTTCTTGGGCATAGAAATGTATTGCTTTATGACTTATACAGCCCACTGAACATGATCCTAATTTGCTAATTATTAGTAGTACTATGGAAACTTTAAATCAGGTCATCACCAGAAGGATATGAAAGAATATGAAAAATTGGCTTGCTGGCTTTGTGCTGACTTTTGAACTGTAAGGAACTCAATTATTCCGGCACTTGGCAAAACCACTGAAGAAAAGGGTTACATACTTCTCTGTCACGGCAAAAAGAAACCAAAAATCTGTAAATGGAACATGAGTCAGGAATTGTTAGTTTAACATAGCGTAGATCAGTTCTGGCTAGATGTCTTGGTGGATTTGGTACGACCTATGGAAAGCGCATAGATTTGGTAGACAGAACGGGCACCACTGGCAGGTGCGTAGCTGCCATACATCTACTGAACCCTGCTACATCAGCTGTGGAAATGACTTACAGTTTTTCCCTGTTTCTTAAAATATTGTCCAGAGATAAAGCCTTCCTTTGGTCCAAATGGAATTACCAAATTTCAGACTTGGTGTTCTGTTTGTTTTGCTGTATGAAGCCTGGCTAGCTATATAAGGGGAAAGCTGGGATTTGCATTAGATCAGAAATGTTGTCATACCACATTGGAGTAAGGCAGAGAAAAGCAAACCCCTGTATTTCTGAAGCCTTCTGGCCGCCATCCATGCAAGGCTAGGCAGATTGCTTTCCCCGTCCTTCAGTTCAGCATGATTGTTCTCTGTCAGTAAGTTTATACTGCTGTAACCGCTTTCATATTGGCGGAACCACTTCAGATTTACTTCAGTGTAAATGTCAGGGTTATCAGTTTCTGATTTAGTCCGTTTAATGTCCCAGCTCACTGAGCTGCTTCAGCATATGCCTCATCAGGGCTTATGTCCAATAAGCACATGAGCCGATCTGTTTAATTTTAAGTAGAGAGATAACTGAGTCTTTGTGAAATGCACAATGTTTTTAGTTCCTGTTGATAAATCCAAAATATTAAAGGTATAGAAACAGGTAGCTACAAGCTAACATTCATTTCCACCTTTAGACAGACATACCCACACTTGAAGAGATACTGGAAAGCCCTTCCATTTCCAAGAGCTTTGCACCACAACTGTATTAAAGGGGCACTGTTAAACAAAATCTTAGCAATGAGTTCAATTGTATCAACACACTTCATTGTCACTTGATATAATGAGAAATAATTTCACTTAACATTGCTGAGCCAGTTTATTTTTCTGCATTAGTAGAATTTTGCTTTGACCTACCATGAAAATTGGAAGAGTTCAAATGTAATTTTCTTTTTTTCATTATTTCAGTGGTGAAAAAATGTGTACGTAAGTAAGATTAGTTATTGTTTCAAGAATGCTCCGTAACTTTCTTAAAGTAATTTATAAATTAGCAATATTTTATCTTCTTTCTTGAATTCATTGATCCATATGAATCTATACAGGTTTCTGTAGAAAGCATGATTCTTGAGGGTTTTTTCTTCCTCACTTTATGAAGCTGGTTCAGATCTTTTGCAGCTTCATGGATTTCTCACTGGTGGAATGTTGCTCCTGAACTGAATTTGTATCTTCAGTTTAGTATGCATTCTTTACTTTGTAGACGTAAGAGGAGTAAAATCAATAATTATAAAAACATCCTTTTTAATCAAAAAGTTATGGAATCATTTTTCTTTGCCAGTCTCTTTTTTTTTTTTTTCTACATGTAACAACAAATCTCCAGTGAAGAGAACTGAAATTTCTCTGATAGCTGAAATTTTGTAGCCATCCTTGAATTCAGACATGTAGGCTTCAGGCAGTGGGGAGAAAGGAACATACCTCAGTATTTCAGAAGTAGGCAATTCATATGCTATAAAATGTTAACCTTGGATACTGCACTGATTTTTCAGTTTACTGATATAGAAAAAGACAGTATTACTTGATATTAAGCATTTACCTTTTATACTATTAAGGCACTGGCAGAGCAATAGTGTTAAACTAGGCAAAATTAAATTGTATTTGTTTGCACGTATTCAGCCTAATCCATTCAGCCATCAAGACAAGAAATAGTAAAACAGTAGTTAAAATGGAAATGGCCTTAATTTAAGGATGGGAAAAATCAGTTTGTTTAAAGCCCTTTGTAATAAAACTATTTGTGTAGTTACTTTGAAAACTCATTACTGTCTTAAAGAATTGCTTGAATTCTTCTGAGCATTACTAAATTAAGACACTGTTTTTATTTCTTTACCTTGAAGTGGCATTCTACATATACTATAAAAATGCAACATTGGTCTCACTGACTAGTCATTGTACGAATATTTTCAATTAAATTCTAGAATATTATCTTCTAGAATTCTAGTCTATGAAATATGTAGAAATATTCCTGTTTATCAGACTAAGTGAATTGTATGTATACCTGCTGTGAAAATAAAAGAAGTAAAAGTGTATGATTTGATTTGAATATTGCTGTCACTTCCAAAAAAAAACAACATACAAATTTAAATATGTTTTTGCTGTTGTCAAGAAAGCAGGATGTCTTAATTAGCATTGGGAAAATTATGCTCTGTAACAATTCTGTTTTCTTCTTGCATTTGTTATAACTGGCTGCAAATTGCTTTTTTTCTAGGAATTTGTCAGGGAATATTTTTTCAAGTCTCATGAATGGACTTTTTTCTGAGCTGCTAGCTCTGAAAGCACTGTAAGTATCATTCCTTATGTTTGGAAATAAGAAATATTCAAGAAAGACATGAGAATAAACACAGTAGAGTTGAGTATGAATTCAGAGAGGATTGTTTCTAGCAATGCATTCCAAATGTAAAATATGCAATATGTTATTATTGATGCCTGTCTCACTATTGATGAGCTGCCATCTTCTACCTGTCCCAGGGAAATGGATAGTGCTGAACAACTTGACCCTGTTTCTGACTAGCCCAGTCTAGCCATCCTGACTAGCATCCCTGGGTTTTTGTCCTTTGTGATCTTATACCTTTCCACATTTTCCTGCATTACATCATATATGAACTCTAAACACACAAAACCACTCATGTTAAATATTTTTCCTGCAATTATAATAACAATTCCCAGTTTTTTATATGAAATGTACCTCTCAGAGACTTAAAAGTGTATACTGGGTGCTTCCATGGTCAAGTTTCTACTTAGAAGAGTTTTCATTAAGTGAAAGTATGTTTTAGTACGACTTTCTACAGTAGCACATACTCAAATTCAATTTAGTAGTCAGTGATGCTGTTCTGTAACCAAAACGCGAATTTTGGCATAATGTCTTGGAAGTTATTAACAGTGGGAAAATGTGTATTAGTTGTCTCAGGATATCTTTATAATTATACATCTATAATTATACCTCTATAGTTATGCATCCATCTAGAATTCGTACTCTTTGGAGTTAGATAATTTGAATCTAACAGAAGAAAGTATGTTTATGAAAATTGCATGTGTACCAACTGTGATCTTTCTTTGCCTTTCTAGACATTTCAACACCGATTCACTCATTTGTGACTGTAATCTAAAATGGGTCTTGCAATGGGCCAGAAATGCTTCAGTTCGAATAGCGGAGGAAACAGTTTGTGCTTACCCCAGTGCTTTGCAAGGACTGTCATTTCGTAACCTGAAGGAAAACCAGCTGATATGTGGTGAGCTGTACTTTCATTTAGCATTACAAATTGAAGTGGAATCCAGAGAAAATATTAAAAAACAGAAATGATGCCAAAAAGAAAGAGTCAGTCATAAATCTGACTTGCTTATAGGCACAAGAAATTCAGGTGTATGGCACAGAAAATACAACTCAGATTGAAAGAGAATGGAAAAAAATACAAGTTTCTTATTTCATACAAAATTTTAAATATTTTTATATATATATACATATATCTCAAGAACACCACTGTCCTGTCTACATATCACCTAACATGTAATTATGATTTAAAACATTAACCCATGATGGTAGCCCTGCATAGTATAACTGCATGAAACTGAGGATTCCTACAGGGATTTATAGAATGTTCCTTTCAAGTTATATGTCTGACAGTGTGGCATAAATGTCAGATTTCATTCTTGTATTTTTCATTTTTATAAACCTGCAACTATACATTTTAGCACTGTGTCCTGGGGATGAATAGAATTTTTACAGTGAGCTTCAGTTAGGTGAATTCTGCATTTGAAGATCTCTAAGTGAATTGCTTTGAAAAAGATTTTCCAGCATAGCAAACACGATGGATATGGTGTGAGGAAGGAAACATAAAAATAGGAATGAGTAAAGAAAATTCATCTCACACTGAACACTGTCTAGCAAAGAGCAGACTAAACTAGAGATTTGAAAAGTATCACATACTGCAGAAAAAAAATCATTGCTGAAGATGATGCTGGAGGCTTCCATAATCAGAAGTATAATTTCACACATGATTAATCACAGAATCTTTGCATCTTTGGATTTCTTGAATGACAGAAAATCACTGGGATGGTGACTTTGCTAATGTCTTATGGAAACAAAAGGAAAGTCACACTTTTATCCAAATAACCACACGAGGAATGACGTGTGTTGCTAACACATTTATAGCAGAAGGGAGATCAGAGTTGACTAGAGTAATAGCAAAAAATTTGGTTTTAACAGAAAATACAGGTGTTTACAAGTTGGGAGAGATGTGGAAGGATGTGAATACCAGCTACAGATAGTCCATTGGCTGAATTGTTAAGGAAACACAGACTTACCTGTCTGGAGGCAAATAAAGAATGAGCTCTTGTGAGCGAAAGGCAGAGAAGTTTCCAGTAGCCTGTATTACCGAACATTTGAAAATCTGCAATACTTCTCAAATATCAAGCTGCCATTTTATAGAGACCCAGCATGGACATCTTCATAGAGAACCATTTCCCAGCAGCAAAAGTCCTTCTTCTGAAAATGCTGGAATGATCAGAAGAATTGGTTAAGGACCATTAATTGGTATTTCCAGGTTGCCAATGAATATAAGCCTGTGAATTTTACAGAGGAAATGAAAACAATTTCTCAGAATTTCGTACTTTAATACCTACTGGGACTCCTTACTACACCTCTGATGAAGAATTTTTAATGCCCATCTAGTTCTCACTGCTATTTATAATGTCCACAGAACACTTGACAAGGTTTGTAATGACTGCCAATGGCTTGACACTGCTTTTAATATCAGCAGAGAGCTTCACAGTGGTTATATTTGCTGAGCCTTCCACCAGCTCTGTAATGTCTGCCAGGTACTTCACGGTGCTCATAATACCTGTTGGGCAGCTCACGGTGCCCACAACATTTAGCAATTTCATTTTCAGTAATATAATTTGTACTTAGGCATAATAAAAGGCTGTCTGACACCAAAATAATAACAGCTATTGAGAATGTTTTAAAAATAATATATGTTGAAATATGCATAGAGCTAATCAAATTAAGCATATCTTAAAGAAATTAAGTGATTTAAAAATTAAAATCTCCTGCATGTGAACATCTTCCACACTGTCAGACATTTGTATTTATAGTTACTGATCTTCCTTCTACATGCTAGAAGACATCATGAGGTATCACACTCATGAGATGAGCAAAGAAAAGAAGAAAAGAAGGGAAAAAATAAAAATAGAAGGGAAATGGCTAATATCTTTGCAGGCGAGTTAAGGAATGAACCTAAAAGTCAAAATATGTGGAGAGGAAACTAGACAGTAAAAAAATTTCTGAGTAGCTACGGGGAGCAATTTGCCATGAGCTTTTTAGATTTATTTTATGTTTTGATGGGAGAAGAAATCATCTTTCAAATTTCTGTCTGGCAAATCTTTCTCATGCATCCCATAATTCATGATAGCCAAAGTGGTCACCCATTGAAAACAGTTAAAAACCTGCTTTGGGGATTTTTATTAGAGTTAATTTAAGTTAACTGCACCGTTTTGGAATTCACAGGGTTCTGCTTGCATATTTCATTAACGGCTTATAAGAGCTACTTAAATCTTCTTTAACAAAAATCTCCAACTCTCAGAAATGTTTGGCAATAAAACAATTTTTGACAATGTTGGAAATAAGGCTGAAAAGTTAATTTGGTAATAAAAGATAGTTTTGCCTTTGTCTTCTGCCTTAATTATGAGGGACTGCAATGAATTCATAACAGTATGGACAGAGCATCTTTCTGAAAAATGATTGTGAAATTGGCTTCATGCAGTGCCTTGTTCCTGTTTCTCCACGACTCCAAATAAAACTTACTCAATTTACAGGAGGAAAATTACATTTTCCTGAATACCAGTGCTATAAATTCCACCTGAGGTCTGATAGGAGTCTGTGACTTTTCCCTCGTGCACATCATCAGCAGAAATGGATTCTCTAGGCCAAATTCTTCACTCAGGAAAGACCTATATGCGTTTTTGTCTTAAGGGGATTACGAGAGATTGCTCTTAAAGCTGGGTTTTGATTAGTTACACTGATTAATGAGATATTAGAATTTAGTTTCTCAGTCTCAAAGCTGTATTGATGCTATTGAACTAACAGCACTAAGTAGTAAAAGTTCAGTTGTTCTGCAAATTACAATTGACGTATAACTCTGATGAAGCCTTTTTCTGCTAGAAAACATTGACTCATCAAAACAGATGTTTGGAAAAGTGCTGACTTTCTTGTCTCTCCCAATTAGATTTTATTTAAAGTTTAGAAAGTAGTTGACATAATATCAATAATCTTTAGATAAATGATTTGGCTGAAAATGATGTAAATATTTCCTAAATTATAGAAAAAATATTGCAAAGGTCAAAGTATAAAAATAATTTCATAGTGCTTTGAGACATATTTATTTATTTATTTCCATCCCAAAGAAAATTATCTAATTCTTCTGGGACAGAACACTGTTTCTCATGCAGGTCTCCTACAAATTGAAGTATTGCTTTTTTATATGTGTTTTCTCTACAGGTGTTTATAAATAAGTAATTGGGACCATGCTATCACGTGTTTTTAATTAAAAAAGAAATTGCTTCAAAAGTAAGAAAATATGAAAGGGTATTAAGAAATATATTTTTTCTTAGCATTTAATACGTTTATACATAATAAATTACATTTTTATTCCTTACCATTATGCATTTTTCTGTGCAGAGAGTGGATCGGTTTACTACTTTTCTTGGTGTCAGTAGCTTTTCAGGTTTATGTAGCCTACTGTCCTAATCCTGGTCATCATAGTGTTGCGGGGACCTATAAAGCAGACAGGTTAAAAGAACTAGATGTAGTATCTTGTCAGTTCTCAAGAAGTCTAAATGTAGAGAGGCACCTAGATTTTTTTCAAGTCACTTCTGTCTACTCGACCAGATGGTTTGATACATACACATCCACACCATTTCATCACAGCACCTTCAAGCAAGCTAGTTTTGTCACATGTCAACCTTCCCGTTCTTGTTCCTGTCCTTACCTTTCCTAGCAGTCTGCTGTCAGGCAGTCTGGCAGGAAGCCTGATAAAGCCGTCTTCAACAGTCTTGAACGGCTCTCGGGCCATGTTGGCAGAGCTCCCTCTAGCCCTTCGCGTCTGACCCTTTCATGAGGAGTTGGCTAAATGAAATCACCCAAAACCACGTTTACCCTCTTTCTCTGTCTCTGTTGATGGAAAGCTGTGCACAAGTCTTTTTCTTGGAGTAGATGAATCGGTTGCTTGTGTCTTTATTATGCTTCTGCACCAAATTTTTCTGTTTCCCGCTTCCTTGTTTGCTGTGTTGTATTGAACATGAGAAAATCCCCCTACACGTTGAAATGCTTCAGGACAACAGGACAAGAGTTAAAAGAAGTTCTAAAACACAGCATTATTTATTCACCTATATTGTGCACATCTCTAAAAAACCCATGTCATTGCAATAATTACAATCGACGAGGGCAGACAGACACAAGTAACAAAGCTAGTATTAACGCATGTTCTTCATACACCATCCTCAGTCAAGAAACTTCCAGAGTAAGGAAACAGATATAAACTCAAACGTTAGATACATTCATTTAAAGATGCAGTCTCAGGGGAAAATATGGTGAAAATAGAACTTACAACGCACAGAGAAACGGCAACAAAATATCACGGCTGAGTCATTTTCCGTTCTTGTATTAACATGGCTGAGACAGCGTCTGTTTTTATGTAGCGTGTCATCTACCTTAAAGGGGGCAGGGTGGCATCCCTAGGCTCAGGAGCCTGTTTTTCAGAGGCTTTGAGTATCCAGGAGATGTTTTTGAATTCTGTTGTTGCTCCGGGTGCTCCACGTTCATGAAAATCAACTGTAATGTGTTTCACCTGGCTTAGAGGGGTTGTTACAGTGTTATTTTCAAAGTATGTATTATGACAAAATACGTGTATTCTGTTGATGGGTAGTGCACCCATTGGTTGTGATTGATGAATAGAATTGTAACTGCTCACGTCAAACTTGTAGTGAGAAATTGTTTGGGTTGGTTCATAGTTTACTCACACCTTTAACAGTCAGTTAGGACTTTGACTATGGATGACAGGGAATAAGTACTCAAAATACATAGCTGGAGTTTTATCTGTGTAAAATCTGCATGATTAGCTTTCTAGCATGCCTTGGGGGGCTGTCTACTGAGAAAAGTGTTAACACTAAAGAAGAATAAAAATCCATCCTACTGAAAATGGAAGTGAGAAAGAACGGAAGGTAATAGCTACAAGTTGTGAGCGTCCAACAGTGTTTGCATTATTACTCAGTCTCTGAATTCTGTAAACTACCTTAGTTTAAAGTCTTAGCTCATGAGTGAAATTAGCAACTTCTGACTCATAAAATATTATTGAAACGTGCTTTTTTGATATAATAGACTCCCTCCTTAGTACAGGTACTTCAAAGGGAGGAATACAAATCAAAGGGATAGATCGTTTTCTGGCTTCTGTGTTCTGCAATGCAATTCATTAAATGTTTCATAGAAAATGTAAATAATATATTGGGAGGGAGGGGATGTAGTTGTTAGGGAATTGCTTGTACTTAACCAGCACCTTGCTTTTTGTAGTTTGCCTCACTTCACTGAGAATCAGAGTATTCATCTTCTAAAGCAGCAGAGTCAGGTTAAAATGTAAGCACTTTCTGCTCTGATGCTCCGTACCTGTTCACATTGAAACTGGTGCAAAGCAAAAAAAGAAAAGAGTACATTTTATATTCTTCATGCACTTTTCTACTTCTGTTCTTAGAGATTGCTTGACCATTTTAAGATTTAATTTCTTACATAGAAAGGTATGAAATACTTTCATCCTTACTTACCTACTCTTACCTTACTTACTCCTACTTACCTCACCTACTCCTTACTTACCATCTCACTCTCTGCAATTCTCATGCTTAAATATGAGCAGAACATTAAGGCATATTTCTCTCGGGCCACATGCAGTCTATTTTCATAATTATTTTTTTTTGCAATCTTACCTAAAATACTACAAAAATTCAGAACATTCAAGACATTTTGAATCAATTACAGTAATACCACTGGGAAAAAAGAGAACATTTTTTTTTTTATACTTCCTGTATAAAGTACTTTCATTTTCTGAAGCAGCTTTTTTTTTTTTCCCTTAGCATATATTCTTAAAATACAGCATGGCTTTAACTGCTTTCTCAGCAATGGTGGAATAGCGATGTTTTAGATGCTAGATAGGTTGAAATGTCCTTATCATTTTACCTGATGTGCTTGCACATCGTTTTCGCCTCATCCCTAGCAGAGTAATTCTGTTTCCACTGTGCAAGTGTAAGACCTTTGAAAGAAACAAGTACTTTTAAAATGCCAAAAAATAGCAAAAAAAAATAGATTGATATTGGGAAAGTCTGTCTTTGAAAGGAGACTTTTTCAACAATTAAATTTAAGCCTGAAATCAGCTGAATGCATTCAGCTTCATTCTGCATCACCTTTTAAGAATCCTGTCAAATATTTTGTGCTAGGGATACTGAGTGAGAAATGAGATTTGGTGTTTCTTTTTCCATATGGTGACAGATATTAATTATCTACATTGCCTTTTGACTCTTAAAATGATAATTGTATACATCTGCACATAGATTGTTCGTAAAAGTTTTCTTTCCTACTTGAAATATATTGCAATAACAAATACTGGCTCAAAGTTAACAAGGAACATTTTTCCTTCCTTTATTTCTCTCATAGTACACACGACATTTTTTTGGTCTCATTTGTTATTTGCTTAAACTTAGGGATGGGCTTGAGATTGTTCTCTCAACCATTGCTTTCTTCATTTACAAGTTGTTCTTAGTACATTAACACATTGTAAATATTGAACTGTGGGGTTTTTTTCAGTATATAGTAACTGACTAAACTCAGAATCTCAAGTACAAAGAATGATGGATTAATTATCCAGATTTAGATTTCAGTCCTGCAGTTTCTTGGCAGCCTACAGATAGCCTGCTGCATTCATGCAGAGCATCATTGTCTTCCAGAATATGCAGGATCAAGACTTCAGCTCCAGTTCTGCAGGGAGTGCCTAATCATATGAATAGGTCTAATTATATTGAAATAGGAATATTCCCATTAGTAACCTTTCACAGGATTAGGCTTTGCAAGATATGGATAGTGGTACAATTAGCTGTAGTTAAATCCTCTTGCAGTTTCTGTTTTACAACGTTAGCAATTCAGGATTTTCTTTAATAACAAAATATGGATAATAACAGAATGTCTCTAAATAAAATAATGTAACTGTACATTTTGGATCTTTCAAAGATGGGTGTGATAGATTCATTTTCTATTAGAGCTAAGTGGCCATTTTTAATAAGAACATTTTCAATAGATAACCATTTGGTATTATGAAACCAACGATGCTCTAACCTTTTGGCTCCAAATTCTAGATTTCTCATCCTAATATGATCAGTCTCAAAACTGGGAAAAAAAAAAAATATGGTGCCCTATATTTAATATTAAACATTATTATCTACTTACTTTAGTGGTAATTTAGAATGCTGCTGCAAGGTTGAGAGCACAAAATTAATAACATTTAAAACTTATAAATGTGAAATAACAGAAATGTTACAATGGTCATTTGAGAAACGTAAAGGATGAGGTTTTACTACTATGTATCTTCTTGCATCTGTGCTCACACATGAAAATATAGTTAAACAAAACTTTTCACCCCTGAAATTTCACTGATATAGATGCTAGAAATGTACCCATTTTTTTTTCTTCCCATAGCTTACTCTTAAACTACATCAGTGGCTTTTAATGTGCAGTTTTGTCTGATTTTCTACATTGTCTTTGCCTGCTTGTTCCAAAAAGCATGCAAAATAACTAAAGGAAAATTTAGCTAAGATGTAGTGAGGAGAATATCAGCGAAACAGAGCTTCTTTAACCTTCAAAACTTCTGCCCTTGGACACTTGACTGGCCATCCCCAAAAGCTAGTTGCTCATGAGCAAAGCAATGGTAAGACAGCCAGCCTTGACTAAGGCCTATGGAGTATCCCAGAAGATATATTCTTTATTCTTAACATGGTAACACGTACATTAAAAGACTAGGGTTAAATTTTATACTGGTAATTCCTAAATAAAATCATATAACCTTCTTTGCCAAACCTGTGTTAATATTGTCCCGCTAACAGCACTGATTACAGTTTGTTTTAAGTAATCTTAATTGTTCTCATGGGAAAGTTCCTTATAAAGCCTCCATCCTAACATCCTCTGTTCTAATTAAGTGGAGTATACCATAGTGATATTTCACATTTTTATAGCACATTTCATCATACAGCACTTCCTTTAATATATGTATAAAAATGGCTGTAGAGAGCTGCAGTTTCTGACACTGTCAGCTGGGCTGAGAGGAGTTTGCAATGGAAAAATTTCATACAAGGACTGGGACGAGTTCTTACTTGAACAGAACTGTCACTTGTTCAGCATCTTTTATGACTTTTACATTGCTTTTTCGTTTGGCATTCTTGCAGTATAGATGGGTACTCATGCAGCCTGCTAGACTCTGGACAATTAAGGGCAATCACTGCCACTCCTGGGACCTCCCTGCTGCCACGCTTCCTTGGTCTAACTGTGTAGTAATGATATGAAAATAAAAAGAAGGTGGCTAGTGGTGTGTAAGGTTTGGAAAGATGAGTGCTACCACTGCATTTCCCAGACAGATAAAGCTAATCAATATATTTTGTAGAGCTAGGTGTTTTATCTGTGCCACTGCTCAGTCATTTCTATTAGCTGCAAGCTGTAGTGAGTGTGGATAGCCATGAGCCTGCCAGATCATTTGCCATAAGGATAATTTGAGTAATCAAAATTAGCTTTCTAGCAATGGCTTCTGATTCTTGCCAGTGCAGTGGAGAAATTTGTGTTGATGGATCTTCCAATACCGTAGCTGACCATATGTCATGGTCTTCAAGTTTCAGGATGTGGCAAATAATCAAATGCTCCCCAGCTTCCAAAGTAGACTTCTGGGACGATTTGAAAATAGGAAATTGAAAAGTGGCAGCAGTTTCATTTGGTAAGAAATAAATCAGTGATGAAAAAACTCTTTAAATTTCTGCTAGCTATGCCAGTGCAAGACATGGGCTTTATTGTGCCTGCATGCAGATAATATATTTGATCAATTGATTAACTGGAATGAAACCTTGAATTTCCTGTTGTGGAAATTTTTCAAGTAGCTGTTGCCATTTTACAAATTGATGTTATGATATTTGGCATTTATGTTAAATGCTGTTAAGTGAAACCTGCTACCTCAGTATTTCTCTACTTCTACTTTCCTACCAAGTAAATCACTGCTGTCATCAGTAAATAAGAAAGTGTTTTTCCACTGCTCCCTCACTTAAAATTGTGGTAATGGACACAACACACAACTTGGATTGTCTAAAAGTGACTAGATTTGAATTGTACTTCTTCCAGCTCAGCCTTCCTTAGTTTCTACACAGGTGTATCTTATTTTAATTAAATAATTCTGAGAAGTTGTGGAATCTAGGTGCTTCTTAGTGAGGCTGTCATCCAAAGCTATGATTGTAGCTCTTCTTGGCATAACTGCACTGAATTTCATCTTCTGTTTTGTAGATATGGAGTATATTTATGAGGTTAGCTAACCCAGATAACTGAAGCACCAGTAGCAGCGGACTGTGACAGCCTGGGCTCGCTGTACTTCTAACTCAGGATAAATCCTGGGATTGCTACTTCTGTTTAGCTCCCTGCAGCGGCATCTGCATTTTTATCAGTGCCTCAGTCCACTGACTCTGCTATGCCCTCTCAGGAGACACGCACCCTTTCTCTCTCTTTTCCTTACCTTTGATGGCTTTACAGAAATTTGCAGGAGTGAACCACAATACAAAATTTGTACCTTAAAGTAAAACAACAGACATGTCTGAAGTCTTGCTCTTTGGTTAGTAGCTACCATTTCAGTGTAGCACTTAGCATTACAAAATAAACATAAACTTGTGATTTAATTATGAGATGCTGCAAAAGAATACATCTACTTTATGTTCCTGTCTGAAAAGCATGTACAAGGGTGAAAGGGACTGACAAAATGGTGTGGAATATGCCTTGCCCTGCCAGCATTATGAAGTAGGTGGAAATAAGAAGCTACTACACAAACAGAAGCTCCATTTTTTTCTGCAGTGAGTGGTAAATGAATATGATACAAAGCTTTCTTGTCCCAAGCCCAAAAGACTGTTCTTATTTTTATGTGTTTAATACATGTTGGCATCTGTATTTTCTTGATATTATGCTAAAATTGGAGCCAGGCAAAGCTTTTATTAAAACTGAAGCTTGGCTCCAGTTTGTATTCATTCTTGACTTCCTTGGCATATGGCACTGTCTGTGACCTTCTACACTAAATCTTTCATTATTGTCAGCAAATTTTGCAATGCGGAAATTGGCGTTGGTGTACTGACACCTCCCATTCTTGGCAAAACTGGCCTTCAGAGCAATTCAGATCACTCTCTTTTCTTCAGTTCCATTCGGTAAATATCAATGGATATAATTTGCTGTGTCAGCAATTCAAATTTTTTAATGTTTTTCAATTTGTTTTTCCTCATCTGTCCTTTTTATTGGACAAGTTCCTTTACTGTGTCCCCGCTTCCAGCTTGCCCCCACTGTGCTTTCCATGCACATTTCTTTCCCGCTGAGATTGTGTACAAATATTAGAGCTCTAACTCACACTTTTGTCAGCAGGATGTGCCGCAGTCTGTAGGCACGCTCGGTTCAAATAAAAAGCCCATTGGCAATACAATAAATCAAGTGATTAACAAGAAGCAAAGTGCCAACCTCTGGCTTTTTTCTGTCCCAAAAGCTTGTGGTGCACTGTAGCAAACTGAATTTCTGCCAAGAGAGAGGCAGAAGTCAATGGTGTGTCCCGAGACGTGAGCACTGTAATACTGCACTGATGTGTGGGCGACCTGGAGAAGCCTGGGGATTTTCCTATTTCTGACTGTGTAAAAGCTGCCAGTATCAAACAAAGCCAGTTAATGAGGGAGAGAAAATGTATAGCAGAAAGCTGTGTCTGTGGTAAACTGAACAGCGGAATGCTTTCGTGTAGTAACCAGGATTATGCACTTAGGAGCTATTTAGCTCTAGAGAGTTGTGCCACCCAGGCTGTAGGTTGTGCGGCAGAAAGTGCAACAAATGTGGCTGGAGGTAGGACGTAGCTTCATTTTTCTCTCATCCTGTCTCCAGTACCTTGTGCTGGTCATGTTGGCCAATGACTAGCCAACTTTCTGTAGTGTTTAGGCAAATCTATTGTATGGGCAAGCTTTTGTGCTTACAGATTTGCTTTTGATCATTCACAGTAGTGTCCGTTCATATGTGCATACATTCTGAATGTGAGATGCGTTCTATGTCATGGCTTTTACAAATATTTGTATTCCGTATATGTCCAGTGACAGCAGTATTTCCTTCACATTCTTCTCCTTTCTATCTTTTAAAACAGTAAACAAAAAACCAGGCCAAAATTAGAAGGAAGATAGAACTATTTTTAAAATTGAACTGAATTGTAAGGAAAAAGGCAGAAAGTATTTAACACGTGTGTGTGTGTGACATAAATTGTTTTATAAAGATATTAAGGGGCATACGCATTGGAACATTTCCATAGAGCTTCAGTGCACCTTGCTGTTTTTCTGTTTTAGCTAACGGTTATTAAAATAATTTCTATTTTCTTTTTCAACTTGATATGAGTCTTGGGGCACTGCATGCATTAAAATGTGCCTGGATATCCTTTCTGTGAGAAGGACTCTCACAGGATATTCTAATTCAGTGGTATTTGCGTAACCTGATTCCTCCTCCATATGTCCTCAGTATTCTAGTCTAGAGCTAATCTGAAATACAAGACTGGATAGCATAAAGAATCTGGCCTTCAGTCAACAAAACCCTTTTCTGCTGAGAAGTGAAAGATAAAGAAAAAGATGTAATTACTGTAATGACGGGTTAGACCTTTAGATTCATGCTGCAATCAGTGATTCCTGTGGTGCTCTGCCGCAATCATGGTTTAGTGCTGACTAGAGAGACAAGACAGGTAAAGACTGTAAAACACTCCAGCAGCCCTTCATCTAAATGCCTATAGGAGACTCACACCTCTCATTTGCAGATGGTGGTGCTGGCTCCAAACTCGAGGGCAGCAGAGTGGATTGTCTTGGAAGGAGAATCTTGGAATATTTTTCACGTGTGTGAAAATTAAATAAATAAAATCCCCCATAGTCAGTCCCTCCTCTCCCGGGATACAATAGTAAACTGTAAATTATTTTTAATCTTATGAAGCTGTTGTATATGCCATACACAAACACACACACACATATATATATGTGAGCATCAGAGATGATATATATTTATTTGGCCTTTAGTAATCACATAATCAAAGGGAAGATTTCTCTTCTGTTAGGGATATGATTGCCAGAGCTGTTATATTTCAAGTGCTGTCAAATCAATGCCAAAATCATTCCAAATACTTTCAGAATTTCTGCCTTTCTTACTTTATTCTTAAAGTCAAGCTTGAAAACGTGTGTACAGCATTAGTAAATACTTTTGTTTTTATTCTGAATTTGAAGGATTGTTGGATTACGGATTTAAAATAAGTATTTCCAGCTGATGCTGATGGAACTATACAATCATTTTTTAGCCATTCAGGATAAAGGGTATTGGCCCTAATCCTGAAACTCTTATTGATGCAATTAATCCTTATATCTGTGAGCTGTGTCACTGAAGTCAACTGGAATTTTTGCTTAAGTAATAGTTGCAGAATCAGCCTCGGTCATTTAAATCATGATTATCCCTGGAAAACAACTGAAGATTAGCTCTGGTAATCATTTTTTGTAGACATCACACAGATTAAAAGCAGATGTTTTATAGAAGTACTTAAGTGTACCTTCCATGCTCTGCAAATGTCATAATCCACAGAAATTTTACTAGTTTCACTTTGAAAATGAGTCTGTGGCATTATTTGTCAATTTGGCCAGTCCAAGCATGTACATTGTGAAAGGGTTCAGCGAGTCAAAAGATACCCTAGCCTAACAGTAAACCACAGCTATGTTTCATTCACTTTGCATCTTTGTTGGCACTTAGAAGGATTTGCAAAGAAAAAGAACATGAGTAGGTTGTTGACATGTCTGGTGTCAATCAAAGGATCGTTTTCTCCTTTTTTGATATGCAACAGTAAAAAAGGTTTCATTTACTTCTGATCGTTAATTGACAAAAACTGTACAGAACACTTCGTTCCCACTCCATTTCTGGGTTTGGTGATTCCCAGTGCGGAGCAACAGAAGTGATAACAGGAGATCCTTAGAGACCAGCTATAAAGGCAGAGATAAATTCAAAGTTATAGTGTTATGCTACATCCATATGCCAGGCAAGCTATTTAGTTTGACTTAAGAAATATTGATACTATAGTTCACACTCTTACTACTTCATAGCCTCATGACACAATGTGTCACTCACTGCATGACCAAAAACATTTGACAAGATACAATATCCTCAGTTAAAAATTACTGTAGTCACAAGAAATATTTTATTTCTGTGAGGAATATATATTGCTGTTGTACTTGTGACAATATGTTTAATTTTTCTGGACTCTATTTCATAATCATTCCATTCATTTACGGCTAAATTCCCACACTGTAACTTTTCCTTATATTCCATAACTGACTTCGTAATGCAACGCAAGGATTGCAACCTTTTGGAGAGAGAGCTTCTCTTCATCTTCTAGTAAAAACCTTTAATGTAAATGACTGAGACCAAGCCTGCAGCTATTATGAATGAGGTATTAATCTGGTTTACTTTCCCTTCTGTTAGTTAGAAGCCAAAGATCATATAAAAATACAAGTATGTTTCAAGGAATTTTTAGTAACACGTCTATGTCCACAAATAATAGGTGCAATCAGAAGATAAACTACAGGATGTATACACAAGTAAGGAGGGATTTCTGAAGCCTGCCCTTTATAGTCACAGCAGACTTATGGCATTTGAGTAGATAGTAGCTAGCCCCTTAATCCTCTGTGTCCTTCTCCCGGACAGCAATATCACATATTCACTCATCTACAAATCCTGCGTATTATGCTGGCCAGCGTTCTTAGTCTAAAAAAGAAGAAGTGATCCCTCTCACTGTTTATTCAAAGCAGGTGATGAATATACTATTTAACATTTAAATTCCCCAATATTATTGAGAGCCTAAAGCTAGGCTTATAAATGCAGCTTCTCACAATGTAAGTGTTCCAAAGACAACATCTGCATGACATAAAGAAGCATGTTAGGGTGGGATGCTGAGTAAGGAGAAGAACAAACACTACTGGTTGTCCGCAAATTTTAGCAATTGTAGAACCTGTGATTATGGCTTGCAATCTGGTTAGGCACGGTTAAGTTCATCTGTATTTATTACGGATTTTGAGGAGAAAGTTTAAGGAAGATAAAATCATGAGCAGTGAAATGGAAAAAAAAAATGTTAAAGTACTTGTCAGAAGAACGGTGTTTGAGATAGTTGCTAGTGGGGCAAATGTGGAAGGGTGGCCTTTCAACTGACAACCCTGTAGGCTGGCCAGATGTTAATGATGAGAGGCCTTTAAATGAAAAAGAAGGAAAATAAAGGAGAAGAAGATCTAGCTTAAAAATTCTCCTTCTTGTCAAGGTAGAAGGCTTTCCAGGGTGCAAGACTGTAGCCATTTTGCTTAAGATGAGGTCGCAGTAGTGAGGCTATAAAGTAACCCAGGCTCAGTCAGTTGTTTTGGCATTGTAGGCTGAGGTGAAAAGGTTGTATTTTAGGAATTATTGTGCAAGATGTTCATGGTAGTGTGTTCATCAATCACGTATGTGAGTCCTTAGTATTTTTATCACCTTTAGAATTTTGTGCGATAACGGTAAACTATCAGAGGTAGTAATTTTCTTCACTTACGTAAGGAGACTATATCAGAAAAAAGAAAATAAGGTTTTCCTTTATTCATTATTAGCCCATAGAAGATGAACTTCTTTCTTTAGATGCAGAACCTCTGTTTCAATTACCTTTCTTAAAATGCTCCTTTTCAATGCTCTGCCGCTGATGTAAAGAAATAGCATTACTCTCACAACGTACAGAAAATATTTTAAAGAAACTGTGTTAAGGTAGTTTCAGGATCTAGAAATAAAAATGGAAGAAAAAAAAATACTGTCTAGAGAGTCAGTCTCTACAGATACTGTAGGACTGAAGGATATAGCCTTCAATTGCTGCCAAATCTATAAAATTAGCAGACTTTCGGCAGGCCCAAAAATGCATATGCCTTCCAAATTTACAACATTATTTTTTAATTGTGTTTAGACATTTGACTATGTGATTGTGGCAGCTGTTTTTTGTAAGATTCTGCTTAGAATAAGAATATGCAATATTCTTATTATTAGGGTATTTCTTGGGGAAAGACAGGAGAGATAAAATTCATAAAATAAAGATGGTGAAATGTACTCCACTACTATAAAGTAGAAAGAGCTATTTAGATAAATATTTAATGTTGAGTAAACATCTAGAGAGTAAAGACGACTTGTGGAAGAGGCAGAAGGATTAGGGAAAGGGAAATGAGAAATCACAGGGACAGCTGAACTTCAAGAGAAAGTTTAACTTTTGTTATTAGTCTTATTATTATCCAAATCCCAGGCATATGAGATACTTTAGGCTCTTTAACAGGAGTAAATTTTGTTCTGGAGCACAGTGGGAATTTCATCCACTGACAGTGAAGTGGTCTTATGAATGCTAACTGTACCTATACTAATAGCTGTGTTTTTTCTTTAATTGGAAGACTGATTTTTTTTTTTTTCTGTAGTAAAGCATTCTGCTTTGAGTAGGAGCTGGACTGGAGCATCTCAAGAGATCCCTTCCAACCTCACCCGTACTGTGAATGACTCTGTGAAACCCATTTTCTGTGGCTATTCTAGTAATCCTGTCATTATCTGGGCTCACACCAATGAAAGAAATGTGTTCTCTAGAATTCACAACATGATCAGGTTTAAGTTTGTGGACATATCTTTTATATTAGTCCTTTAATGCTAAGATGTAGGAAGTCAGAATTGTATGCAATTAGTTCACCTCACAATATTCATGAGAGGAATTCGTTGCGAGGGGTTTTTTTCCTATTGTTTTGTTTTGTTTCATTTTCCCTGCAGCTGGGCCTCTGGAACTTCCTCTTTTTGAGCTGATCCCATCACAAAGACAAGTGGTTTTTCATGGAGACCGCTTGCCATTTCAGTGTACAGCAACATACGTTGACAATACCACCCAAGTACATTGGTACCATGCTGGTCGTCTGGTCGAAACAGATGAAGAGAGTGGCATATTTGTGGAGGACAGCATCATTCATGACTGCTGCTTAATTACACGGTAATGTATATCCCTTGTAATAGTCAGACTTGTAGGCAAGGTGAACAGGTGCAACACTTGCAATAAGCTTCATTAAAACATGCATCAGGAGTTGTTTTATTTGAAGCAATTCAATTGCATGCTCGAATTGGAACACAGGCGGGTATAGGTTTTTTCATGACTATGAATGGCTGTGGTTCTTGTCTCTAAGGATCCATATTTGAGCAACTATGGATTTGAAACAGACAAAAACATAGTTTCTTACACAGTAAACAGTCAAAAGAAACTGAACTTAGCTTTGGTAGCGTATGAGAGTGACTTCCAGCCAAACTACTTCTTCCTGACACCATCTTGAAGATTGATCTACCATAGCCATCTGTCTGTGAAGAACTACCAATTTAAAAGGCTTTGATTAATTTTTGTAGGCTCCAATAGACTGGATCCTATATTCTTTAGTTGAGTAATCTCATATTTGTTTCTTATTAAAATTTTTCTCAACATTCTATGACTTTTACCATCTGTGTGCCTTTGTGTGCTTGAGAAACAGAGATCTACAGAAACCTTTGCTGATGTGAAAAATGCAAGAGGAATGAAGTAGAATAGGCTTCTATAAAAGAAGTAAAAATTAATATTTGGCAATGACCATATTGTTCCACTCTTGCTTCAGTTTTCCCTTTTAAATCTTATTTAATAAATTATTATAAATCTCTGTTTATATTTTGTTTTCATCCTAGAGTATGGGCTTGTCACTAAAAGCTGCTAAGGTGTCGCACACATCCTTTTGTCCTCTGCCAGTTTCCGTCATTGATCAAAAAAAGATTCTGATTCTGTGTCTGTTTTGCCTTTCTCTTTGTAGAAGATGGAGTGAAAATAGCTATGCTAATTAGCTCTGGATCATCATTAACATCTTTTCACTCAACCAGTTTCTATTAATATAACTGACCTGAAATGCTTCTTGAACTATCAAAAGAAAGTTATGAAGGGAGTCAAATTAATTCCTCTCCACTGGGGTCTTTTGGCTTTATTGATTTTAATTTTGTCTGCTCACTGATTATTTGACCCCTTTTGGAGTCCTGTAGATCTACAGGTGTAGATCTGACCTATTCTCACAGCTACCGGCTTTCTTCTAATACCAATGCCTATGGCTGCCGCAGATAATGAAAAAGACCGTTAGACCAATTACTCTGGTAATGCCAAGTGCGGGAACTATTCTATAACTGCCGAGTCAGTTAAATTAAAGCATGTTCTTCTTATTTCCATGATATCAAAATTAAAAGACATGCTGTTAATCACCTCATTATATTTTGCAACTGAATTATATTCTGTGCTGTATAAGCAATTTGTAAGAGCATAGTAATAAACTGAAATTGTCTAAAAATGTTGAGATTTTCAAAATAGCTATCTTTTTAAAAAAGCTAAGTTTAGAAGTAGCTTGACTGAATTTTACCTTATATTGCTTAATTTTTGCCAGACTATAAAATAAAAATCATTGTCTACCATAGCTATATTTTAAGAAGGATGATTGATCTGCTACATGCCTTATTTACTGTCCCATCAAATAGGTGACCTTGATGCTCGTGCTGCAGCATGCACTGGGACCAGGTATTCAGAAAGAACGTTCTCTAAATACATCATCATATCTGCTGTTATAGACTGGAAAAATACTTTGACTTGTCCAAGTTATGTGATACAGACTGGCAAAATGAGACAAAATATTTTTTGAATTAAACTCAAAACTTTTAAACAGCTATTTCAAAGCATACATTTTAATTGCTCATTTATTTGATACATGTTTCACTTCACAATACAGTAGGGCATCAACACTGCATTTACTGTACAGCATAGTCCTTATCCAGTCAAATATGCTAATACTTAAGCAGTCATTCCTCTGCCTTGATCAAGGGGCTAATCAAAATTAACTTACTAAAGGCGTGAGATGCATACTTTTGAAACTAGCTTTTAAAAACCATACTATCTTGAAGTCAATGATTTTTTTAATATAAGTTTTAGATGTATTGTCTCTTCATGTTGAAAATGAGAAAATATTGGCCAAGTTATGATTGTAAAAACTCTCTTCAGCATTTCTTAATTTTACTCCCATCATCATGACCACGTATACTATAACTGCATTATATAATTATTATTATTACATGTTAAAATAATATGTAATAGCACGCTTATTACATGTTACAATAGTATTAATATGCTTGTTACATGCTATTACATACTAATTTGTGATAGTTCTTGAGGCTAAATCACAGTTGTATGAGGCACTGTGAAATATCAGAGAGACTATGCCTCCCTGAGGTTATCATATGAAAAGTATGTGATTTGGAGTAAAAATAAAGGTAATTTAAAATCAGTTCTTACAGTGTCATATTTTGCCTTCCTATACCAACTCTTTAGAGCAAATGTCCACTGTCTGTGGCTTTCTGTGATTGCACTAAAGGACAGGCTTTGGGTTGCGCTGCTTAGCAATTTAAAGATTTCTCAAGGTAGTTTTGAACAAAGAGGTGTAGTGCTTTTCCAAAAGCTGCTTATTCAAACATTTTTAGATCGTTATTTTATTGGGTAGTTCCAAATATTTCTGGACGTAGATTTACAACACAAATATAATACTAAACCCTTCTGTTTTATTAACTGGCACAGTAGAAGGATAAAATATCCAAATGTGTATTTTTTGTCTCCTATGATAAAGCAGAATAAACTAAAATAAATGTTTTTGTTACAATAATTAAACTAAAGTTTTGAACTGTATTCCAGCCTGTGACATTTTTCTTGGCAAAGAGTATTCCCTTATAGGAGATCTTGAGAAGGTGTTTTCAATTCTGCTGCTAGCTCGCATTTACCATTTCTTGCCAATGATAATAATATTTGATTTTGCTCATGTTGAATTTTCTGTCATTATGCCTGTGTATAAATGTCATGGTCGTACATGAAAATGTAAATGTGATGTGGAACTAATTTTGTAGCATCTGTGAATGGATCTAGCTGAAATTGTTACTTGTGTTTCCATGGAGACAGCCTAATTTCTTAAGCCTGGAATATTACATTATCAGTTTGATCACAATAAGCGTCAATGAAGCAATCCATAGCCCTGAAGCCACATAGAAGGCAGATTATGTATGATTCTCTGCAGCACAGCATCTTTCCCAACTTCCCCAGTGTTCCCTTTCAGTGTTTGGAGAGGCTAGCAGGTCAGTTATTAGAGTATTAAACTAAAAAAGGAAAATATTTTAGTTTTATGAACAAAGCAACTCCACAGTAGTAGAGAGACTTTAATTTTCAGGAAGTTTCTTATTTACCACAGAGTATAATGACAACTTTAAAGTCTTTTTAGTTCTATTCTGTAAATACTTGTGTAGAGTGTTTAACCGTGCTTATGCCTCTGACAACTGTAATGGCTGCTCTGGGACCATTACAGTCCACAAGTGCTCTTTCTGAAAACATTAAACTCTGCAGAAAGTTAAGAACCCGTAACGAGGAGTGCTACAACTGGGGAAACTAACATGCTCTCAACTAAACCTAGGAGAGCAGGTGCTAGTATCAGAAGTGTTTTTCAGATGTAATTTTTGTTAAGTTATGTAGATAGATTTGCCTCTAGAAATACAGACTACTAGGTCTCAACTGTGATCCCCCCTAAATAGTGTTTTTCTCTTAAATTCTGTCCTAAGCATTTCAGTCTTCTAAATATGGCTGCCAAATACAGGTTGGGTTTGGTTTTTTTTCAAAAAGAAAAGGTAAGCTTAAGAATCTGGGGTTTTTTAAAGCATTTTGACAGCAGTCAATGCCAATATGGGATGGTCAAAAGTAAATTATGAAAGAAATAAGAACGTTTGAGGTAAGAGAATATGGAACTACAGCTGACCCTTTAGCTGTAACAAGGATCGGGGCAATAATAAGAAAACTGATTTTAAAATTTATACATAAAATATGTGTATATTCATTTCTGAAAGCTGCTTTTAGAGGTATATGATTACGTGAGAATCTTCAAAGCTTCCACCTGTAAAATAAATGTCTGATAGCAAGGAGGAGTTTCCAATCATTATGCACTTGTACTGTAATAGTGAAGAAACTAGGAAAAAAATAAAAAGGAGTGAAGTGTTGTGGATAAAAATTTTGATCATAATTTTTCTAATCTAAAGGGGGGGTTGGGTCCAATTAGTAACCTTTAAGTGTTTGAAACTATCACTGCAGCTATTAGTAAAGAATTTGGAATTTGGCTGAGCCATTTTCACTAAGGGAATAGGATTGTTTCAGATATGATTATCGAAAGAAAATCGATTCCAGGAGTAGACAGGTGGTATCATGACAAGTCTTGAGATCCAGGCAGGCATTCGGTATAAGAAAGAAAAATACACATCCAGAACTTCTGGGAGAAAGGCAGAAATTCTATGCCTATTTTTTGTGGAAAGGATCCAAATGACCCCTGAACTCTTTTAACAGTTTGTGGCAAGAATTCATCTGGAAAAGATATGAAGCAAGAGGTAGTGGTTTGGACTGATATTAGGTTAAGAACAGTCTGAAAATGGTATATCTTTGATGAGTATGTCGCTATTTTGGATGCACATTTGGAAGTTCAGATATGTGCCAAATCATGGCAAAATATTGGAGATTCACTCCACACAAGATTAACAAAAATAAATGTTAGAACAGATCTAAAAAGTCTGATTCGGATATTTTATAATCGCTTTGTGTTCTGCTGTCATGAGCGTTTGGAGATGAGCAGCTGAGGGTCATGCTGAGAAGCCCAGGGAAATCAGAAATTGTTTAGTGCTGATATTTTGTTGGTTCACCTAATTGAGTCTGTTTGACCCTTACTTGTTGAGCAGTTAGGAAAGAAATGAAGTAAATAACCATTTAAATTGTAAATCAATGTTTCTGTATTGTTTTGAGATTACTTTAAACCCTGTAGTCAATGGTCTACAGCTTACTTCAGGCACTGTAGGCAGCAAAGGACTACTGACAGATGCACCTTTACCAGCAACGTTCTAATGTATCATACAGGAAGATAATATTTAAAATTATTGCAGAATATTATGAAATGCACAGGCTAAGGGTTTCATTGTCTGAGATTAAAACAATCTCCATGTGAGTTAATTTGGAAGATTAATTGAATTTAGGCCTTTTCTTTAAAAATCTTTCAATTATCTGAATAAAACCCAATGACAGTTTTACTACTAATCAGATTGGGAAATAATTTAAAATATAACCTGTGGAAAAGTATACCAATACTATGAAAAGCAAAAGCAGCAGCTACAGTGCCCTCTACCATGAAAGGAATAGACAATTACATAAGAAATGTGCTGTGCCATAAAAACTGTAGGCTTAATTTGGGTAACTGCTTATTGAAACATGATTGAGAAATACGTATTTTCACAGAAAAATGTGTGTAAGTATTTTTGGCTGATACAATTAAAAAACTCTAGAAAGATAGTAAGTCAGAACTATAGAAAGTTTTGACACAGTCCTTCTTAAAGAACTTTAAAAGAGTACCCTTTTTGTGATGTTGAGACCAGATTAACAAGATGCCTTGCACTAAATACTGACCTCTCACTCCATCTCTGCTTATTTCCTGCAGCTATGTACGGGTCCCTCCAGCCACACCACTGAAATCAAATGTTAAGTTCAGTATTAAGAACAAATATTTGCATTCCCCCTCCCGCCCCCCACAAGGGCCAATCAGTAGAGTTTTGATTTCACTTTTTAGGGCCAGAATGACTTTAATGTGGTCCTTCAAACAGCTGCAGCTGTACAGCTGAGGAGGTGCTGCACTGCAGCAGTAGTTCAGAGTGAACATCCCAGGACTGGCTTTTTAAAAATTACTTTTACTGTCCATACCAATGTAAGGTGTAATTATACATTTTCTCAGTCCAGGCAGTAGTTTGTAACCCTGTGCATCAGCTATGATTATCAGAGCAATTCTGACTTATGCCCAGACTCTGATGTACTCCTTCTACCAAGTCAATCACCTTAAATACTGGAGAAGCAAACCATTTCTTTAAAGCGAAACATTTTAGAAATATCAAAGCAAATAACTGGCTTTCTTTTTACTTTTTATGTATTTCAATCTATTCAATGTAGAGAACGTGTTGTAGGACATATTCCTTATGGGCATATAGAAAGCTTTTTTACTCCATTAGCATGCTGGAATTGGGTGAAAATGGGTCCCAGCACCTCCCTTCTTTCTCCCTACAGGATAAAAGAATCCTATTTTTAATTGTTTATGGTATGTTGATTGGATGACTCCTGGCCATCACAAAATAAAGCTTATGCTGTTGGGGATACACTGTATGCTGCAGAAAAAGTAGAGATTGCACCTGAAGTTCTTGTGTAGAAATCTGCTATGTCTTACCTCCTTTTTAGATCTTCCCAAATTTCTTGCAGGTCAGCAAATAAAACTGGTCAGTATTCTAGCCCTAATATAAAATTACTCTATCCCATAAAGTATTCACTAATTTCTGCATTTGTAACATCACCGTTGACTAGAGAGAGCGGGAAATTCTGTCAAAGTAGTGTGACAAATAATTTGAAATTGTAAAATTGATATAGTAGTTTTTTAGTTTGTTTTCTTTTGTATGTTGTTTGGGGTTTTTCTTGTTTTGGTTTTGGGGTTTTTTTTTTGCTGGTCCCAGGGGCACATAATCAAATAATCAAGAATTGTCATAAGTAGGTTAGCACTTCTGAATCATCTGGGAAATACTTTAAAAGCTTTTTATGCAATTTTGGCTATTGGACTGATTTTCATAGTGTTATTTTTGTCTAAGAACCTCTGATAGTGTACAGATCACAAGAGTTATGCTAATGAAATAAGGCTTTCTCTGGATATAACATTGCAGCATACAGCCTACTTAAGGGCAGATGAAAGGCATACAGCAGGTGTAGGACCATCTCCCCAGAAGACTGCAGTTGTATACATCCTGCAGTCAAGCAGTTTGCTGGTAGACCAAAATTAATAACAATAAACACATTTGAGCATCCCCAAACCTTTCACCAACTGACAAAGCAGCTCAGTGATAGACAATTGATTCATGAAGTACTTTAAATAAGCCCTGGCCCAGGTGTACTCTCTTCAGATAGCTTTATAGCACTGTGCCATCACAGACCTGCCAGCTGTCTGAAGGTTTCTCCAGCAAAAGAAAGCTTTGAGTGCTCTAGAGCTGTTGATACCTTTTCCGCATCCCGTCCCTCCCTCCCCCCCGCCCCAGTTTACGTTCTCAGCTAGCTAGACTGGCATGTATTGACTCTAGGATGGTGGGAATATGAAGATAAATGCAAACATCTTTATGCACACCCTTCAATGCAGCAGAGTAGCTGGTAGTCTGTCTCTACCTAACAAGCTCAATGAGAGAGAAAAGGATCATACAAGAAACCAAACCTGTTGTGGTGTGTTGTAGAGCTATTTAGGTTTCTGACTTTGTTTCTGAAGATGATTTGGTTTAGTCACTCTTAGTAGTATTTGTTTTCTCAATTTTAAGAAACAAATTGGTGGCATATAAATGTAGGTCACAGGTTCTTTGACATCCACTTATAGAAAACACATCTTGCTGTTGGGCAAATGTTCACATAACAAATGGATAATATTAGCCTGTGAAAACATTTTTGAACATTTGCATTTCAGTCAAAGTCATTTCAGCAATACAAAGGAAAATAAAGCAAGATGGTTTACTAACTGACATATGGGTCTTTTCTCCCATTTTGGAAGTAGGTATTTCTTTTTGGGTTTTTTTGGTCAGTGTCTTGCCATTAAAATTAGGTCCTTTCCATTGGCACCTCTGAAGTCAAATCCAACTGTTGTCATGGTCCAAGCATACTGATGTGAACAAATTAGCTGATGGATAAATTACAGTAAAAGTACATTACAGCACATTACATTTCTTGGGTAGCTACAGATGGCATTAAATGGTAAGTTATGCTTTGTTTTTATAATCAATCAGAAGAAACAGAAAATCATGCGTATTGAATTGCCTATGTGTATGGCAAATTGATTACACCTGAAAATATTTGCTAGACATGTAGCATGAAATGATTACCAACTTTAGTCTTGCTTTTCTCTTGCTGTTGCCTGGACACAAGCTTTCTTTAAAGGCCATCAGCCTTCTAAAGCTGTTCCTTTCATGGGTAAATAAGTAATTTTGTCAGAGAGATCAGACTAGCAATTTAAGTCTGGATAAAGTGCCTAGATTTACACATTCCTTCTTCATTTTCCATGTTTTAACCTTATATCCCCTGTGAAAGGCTATATTCCAAGCAGCAGTGTACTCTGGAGACCAACACTCATTTTTTAAATTCTGTGTTCGTATTAATAATTTAAGGTGGTATGGGTTGGAGGCAGGTTATGCAGGCCTTCTGTCTGCACTGTAGAAAAGCATTTGCTATTTATCTGTCTGAAGAAGAATATGAGGAAATCTAAATGTTATCTGTGTTTGAGAAATGCACTTTTATTTTTCTCCAGGAAGGGCAGTTGGTTCTTCCCAAGTCTTACAGGAACTCAAGTCAGACTTTAAAGCCTTTCTTGTGGAAAGCCAGTCAAAATATGGTGTTAAAGTCTGTTTATTTGTTACTCTGTTTCCTTGCATGCAAATGACTGCTGGGGCATACAGTAAATGTCACTAAGGTATTACTTCAGGACATGGTTGAGTAACTTTGCATAATGAGACCTACTTCTGATTGTCTGATTAGTTATGCATAGCTGTAGCAATGCAAAACTATGCCTCAAATAGAAATCTTTTGTCACAGGTTACTTGATTACATGAGTATGGCTTCTGCCTGCATTATGGTTCCTCTCTTTGTAATGACCAATGCCATAGGCTTCTATTGACTATTATAACAACTTTTTGATGCAATTACATCAGCTGTACGTTTTAGTTAGTTTTTCAGTATGCCAGTCATTATACTTGAAAAAGGAATCCCACCATGCATGAAATTTCCCAGTTACAAAGAAGAAACATGTATATTCTCTTTCTTCCTTTCAAAGTTTGTACTGAGAAGGCCACTATAATTTCAAAAGAAAACTTGAGAAAAGCTTGCTAGTCACTTTTTTTTTCTCATCAGGCAGAAATCTTCATATTCAGTTTGCCTAGACACCATCTCATTAACGTCTGACTTTGTTTTATGTCTTGGTAGGTCAAAAATTTCCACAAAAAGTAGCAACTATCACACCTCTTGAGTACTGGGATATGACTGCTAACGTAGAGGGAGTAGGAACTCTTTCTGACTCATACTCCATCCTTAGGAAAGCTGTATCATAGAGGCAAGATAATTTTATTAGTGGCCTGACATTTATTAACTTTTGTGAGAGAGGATAATCAAGAAAAGTATACAGACAAAGCTACCGTCCTCTCTTAATTCTGTTATGCCCTTGTCAAGCTACTAAACCAGGGAGTCGTGCCGTGTTCTCAGGACACTTCTTGCCTTTTATCAGAACTTGTTGCCGTGGCCAAGAGAGATCAAGAATGCCTTTCTACTAAGAGTAAGAAAAACAAGGGAACTTCTGGGTGTGCTAACGTAACAATGACAAGACTTAAAATATGTAACTGACCTACTAGAAAATTTTATGAAGAGGTTTAAAATTCTATACAGGCCCACCCTTTCCTTTTGGTCTGCTAGGACTGTGGAGTCGGCAAGGATTGTAAGTGGAGAAGACGCTGAAGGATCGAGTTGACTGCTCTTTTTGAGAATTAAGAGACTTCTTTTTTTTTTTTTAATCTAGTCCCCCATATTCTCCAGGGGTATAAGATCAATTTATCATTTTTCATATCCAGATAGTAAGTAAATAAACAGTTTCACCATTGGGCTTGCTATCCAAAATATTCCTAGAGGAATATAAATGAATACATCATTTACAGTGGCCAGATGGCAATTCAGAAGGCAATTCCATGTTCTAGTCATTATACAGCTTCTTCTGTATTGCATAAACCTATTCTGGCTTATTTTGGTTCACCATCTGAAGTAAGGACCACAGAAGATGTGAATGTGAGGATGTACTCATCATTTTAGAGAACCTGAACCAGTGTTCAAGTATGGCATTTCTAGCAGAAGCAACATGGATGTATCAGTAAATATTTGTCTGTGCAACTGGGAAACTTGATCTAATGACAGGAGATCTGTTTAGTGGCAAATAAATTTGCATTGGAACATATTTCAACAATTGAAATAAATGGAAAATGTACTCTTTCTCTTCATGTTTATTTATCTTCATAGTGATTACCTGTAAAACTGATAACATGTTCAACTATTGCATTTACCTAAAATCACCATGGTTCCCATTTTTACCAAATCTCTATTGTTAACAATTATTATATATATTTCATAGGAAATATATCAAAAGATCAGCACATCTAGCATACACTCTATTTGCTTGGGAAGTCTCTGGGTCTTGATGCTACAGATGAATATTTATGCTGCCTATTGTTTCAGTGAAAAATAGCCTTTATGGATAACTGTTTTTATAAGCTCTAGGAATACATTCTTTCTCAGCTGTCTGTAAAGATGATGTGAGATTGTTGTGACGTATGAAATAGAATATTTAATTAAAAAACTGTTATCAACTGGCTAATTTCACTTACGTATTTCAACCTGAATGTAAAAAGATGTATTAAGAGTTAACTAAGAGGCTGCTGTTATTGGGCTTTCTCATCTGAGACTTCTTAAGAGAACAATTGCTTCTTTTGACATGAAAATATACATCTACTCTGACGGAGAATGGCTAGTAATGCTTTTTCTATGTTTTCTGCAATAAAAACATGTTAGAATTCATTGTAAAAATGAAATAGGGGGTTACAAGGTACTTGGAGCTCAAAGCCATGATAAATAGAAACAGTGTGAGATTTTTTAAAGTTACTGTTTAATGACAAATTTGACTCAATATCTGGAGAACTACACAAAAATTCTGATGCAATTTAACTTAAATCAAAGGCTATTTACCATGGTGTGCTTGTTTTCTGGGGACCAGGAAGATGGTCCTGTAGTAAGTACTTGAGAAAATCATCCTTCATTGTATGCATATTTCAAAGGGAAAATTACATATGCAACGTCTAATCACTTCCTACCTTGATTGGGGTCTACTTTCATTTGTATCAGAAGT
This sequence comes from Burhinus bistriatus, assembly GCA_013397275.1. Lineage (NCBI taxonomy): Eukaryota > Metazoa > Chordata > Aves > Charadriiformes > Burhinidae > Burhinus > Burhinus bistriatus. Next base: position 587,318 of record VYXH01002335.1, on the reverse strand, counting down.
AGGCTATATACAAGGAGAATTAGATTTCATCCTTTCTTGTAGCCAAGTTAATAAAAGTGCATATATAATATAAAGGTTTAAACTGAAAAAGAATGACATTTTTAGAGAAATTTAAAAGAGTAAAAAATTAAAAATAAATTATATATAATTATTCTATGTTTATCTTTCAAAATGTCAGGCTCCTTACAAAAGTGCCAAAAGCTACAAGTAGAATTTTTTAAGCTTTTGTTTTAAATACAGATTTGAAATCAATTTAATAACTTTTAAAGTCTGTGCTTCTCTTTTTATAATGTACCTTCTCCCCTTTTCTCATTGTACTCTGTTTCTTCCCACATAATTTCTAATTGTCTAAACTACAAGGCATATTCAAAGATGAGCCATTTGTGTAAAGCAAAGTAAATATTTCAGATAATTACTACCTTTTTCCCCTCTCCCAACTACTTTCAAAAGCTGTACTTTCTTTAAAACTGTAGTAAAATTTCTTTCTAGTCGAATAGCAGTTTTAAGTATTTCTTAAAATGTAGTAGTTAGCATTATTTTTGTCTATGAGATCTATGGAGTTACAGTAATCAGGTAAAATTCTATGCCTGATGAAGTCAATTGAAAAACTAAACTTTATTGACTTCATTAGGGCCTGGGTTACATCCATTGAGGAGGAAGGAGAAGGAAAGCTTCTTGCCTGATTTAAAATATACACAAAATACTAACCAGAACAGTTCTAGACAATTTTAAATGTTTCTGAAATTATTTCCTCCTTCTCTAATTATACATAGAATATTTAGCTTAGGCAGCTAAATATTGGTGACGTTCAGTCACACACAATGTATTGTAAGAGAAGCCACGAAGTGTCTCTATATTTAACTTGTTTAACACTCATTATAAAGAATTTATGCAATTCTAATCTATGGATTTTAATAACTACATATTTGGTGGGGGACAGTCTGAATGAAGTTCATGAGTAGTAAAGTACTGAAAGAAATATCAGCGTTTGCCTCATCTCATTTTGCATTCATCAGGAAAATTATATACGCCTTCCAAAGTCAATGGCTGTTCTAGAAAACTTTTCCCATGCCACTACAGATGTTGAAATGCCATAGGAGCTGCAATCACAGCTGAAGAGAAGCATTCTCTATTAATTGGTTGCATTGTAAACTTGAAATGCATTTCTGACTCTAGAGTGTTTGTTTATGCAAAAAAAAAACATTTGATAATATTTGGGGAAAGGAGAATGGGCATTGATACATATCTGATATAGTTTTGTGATGATCGGTAGTCTGTGTTATAGCCTGTCACGAGCTGAGAGGTCAATCCAAATTGGTGCTGCTAAATCTTAATGCCAATCACTCACGTATTGTCTGTCCCTACAATAACATAGAGCAAAACCTGGTTTTATATTTTCATAGAAAATCTCTGAAGATAAGTTAATGTCAGAAAACCAATAACTCAATCTCTATATAATTAAGTACATACAATACTTAATCTTTTATTTTTATAGTGAACTTATCCTATCCAGCATTGATATTGATGCAACTGGAGATTGGGAGTGTCTAGTCAACAATTCCTACGGAAATAGCACTAAACAAGTAGAAATTGTGGTACTTGAAACGGCTGCACCCTACTGCCCTGCAGAAAGAGTTATTAACAACAAGGGAGATTTCAGGTATGATTTTCTGGTTTTGGAGTGTGATTCATGTATTAATATAGATACAGACCATATTCTTGCTTACATGATACCTCAGTGTCAGTCACGAAGATGTCACTTGTTTTACTTGTCATTTTTATATAATATAGTAGGAAGGAGGAGTGCTATGTGATTTTTATAGGAAATGGCAGCTAGTCCTTCAAGAGCAGTAGTGGTTTGTGAAAGTCAGAGAATCTTTCTTCCAGTTCCTCAGTGTGAGAGTATGGAAAAATTCAAAAGATGTAGGCTCGTTACAGCTAAATGAGAGAGGGTTCAAAATTGTTCTTGGTCTTTTCTAAATTATAGACTATGATAACGCTGTATTAAAGCATTAGAAGATTAAATCTTCAGTACTTTTCTGATCTGTTTCAGTTCTGCTGGTTTTGTTCAGCTGAGATTAGAGGTAACAAATAACATAAAACTGTTAGCAAAATATTTCACTGAAGAGAATCAAAATAGCAAGTAAAACTACTTAGTAAAACAAATAGACTGTTTGAGGTGAGCTTAAGGACACACACAGTTCCACCAATATATCACATGATTAGAAAACACATCCGTCCTGCTATCTGAATCTTAGTGTCTGCACAGTTTTGTTGACTAAACGTAATTTTTGTTTCATCTACATATGTTGGTGGGTTGTTTTAATTTTAATCCCCATAAACTGAAAAAAAAAAGTTAAGGATTCTGTAGAATTTGGTATTGTTTTCAGTTAGCTCTAAAATACTTCAATGATATGCATAAAGCTCTTAAAATTTAATTACCTGCTTGACAATAACACTGATATATGACAGCTTTCCCATTGAGAAATCAAGAAGGTAATTTGTTACCAAGTGAATTATAATAAGAATTCAGCTTGAATAGTTAATGAAAGGAAAAGTAGACGAGAGAGGAAGCTTCTCTTAAACACCAGAACATTCTGCAAATACTTCTGACCTGAAAGCCTCTCTTCATTTTTAAGTTACCTTTAAAACTTTTTCAAAGTCCTTTTACTACTATTTCTTGTGTTTGAATAAAAATAAAGAAATGAATTGGAAAGAAGTGGAGAAACCCACTCACATAATCTGTTTTCTCTTTACTACAAAGCTATTTTATTACGTGTTAACCTCAGTTCCAGTGAGTATACCACATTTGCTGACCATATATTTATATACATCTTTAATCCATATATATATATGGATTATAGTCCATTAGAGATCTGTGACAATTTCAGCTATAGATTTTTTTTTTGTCATCACAAAAACTGCCATTGTGTTTTCTCATAGTGGACGTGCTTAAATGTATTTTAATTACATCTTTAAAAATATGTATACGTCCTATCAGATAACACATACGGAATCTTTTAGATGACAACTTTATGAAGTTCATGTTCTTGCCATAAAATGGCATCGTTTTCTTCATAAATAAATATATATAAATTCTACAGACTGCACAAACACCTGGGGTCATTTTTGTCATTTTATATGAATCACAGGAACAGGAGTGCCCATTTTGCTCCCTATTGATCATCTTTCTGGAAATACATATAAATTTATTTTTAAAATGTGTATCAAAAGGATGCTGAGTCCATAGGTTCTTTTGTCATTTGAGGGAATGAATTTAAAATTATAGAGAATTTATCATCCTCAAACTCAGCATTAGCTCTTCAAATTGTTCCAAAGGTTTATCCTCAGAGATCCAGCTATCACACCAGGTATTTTTCTTAGAAAGGTTTTGAAGTTTTGGTAAAATAGCAAGTATGTAAGTAGAAAGAGTTGAACCACAAAAGCAAAGCTAGGAAGAACAGGTCTTTTATTGGGAAAAAAAAAAGGAAAAAAGCATCAACTGTTAGGGAAGTGTGATTCTGTCAGTTGACCAGCCTAGGTGGTATTATAATTGCCCAACTGCAGTAAGAATTAGGCACTGTGTGTCAGAATGAACTCACCTTATGTACTAAGAGTTTTTCTCTATGATGGCCATATTTTGCTCATATTTTGTTTTCCAGCACTCTGTAAGATCATTCTGAAATACAAATGGTAATGTTATTATGTCCTGTCATTCCGATTCATAAAGGCCAGATGCTGCTACCTGTGCTAATACTAGTTTCAGAATTGTCTCTTTAGTTTTACTTTTGAGGTGTGGCTCAATTGCATTAATGCAAATGTTTTACTAAAAATAATATTTCAGCCCAGAGGCAAAAGGAGAATACACTAATGTACATACCTCAATTTTTCTGAAGCTCCTTTCATGTTTCATTTTGCATCGACTGTTTTTACATCACAAAATGAATTATTCCAGTGACAGTTAGCTATGACATATAAAAATATTTTTCTTCTTACCTTTTCTTTGCTTGAAATGAGGAAAACTTATATAGCCCAAAACCTGTCAGTATATTGTGTAACAGTGTCCAAATGGATCTGCATTGTATAACTAAGAGGGGCTAATATGTGTGTTTGAGCAAAGGCTGATTGTCGAGGTGTGGCTTCACTGGCAGGCAGAATATTTTTATGATTAGTTGGGTTCAGTCATTGCATCAGTGCAATTAAAGTAAGAACTACATTATTTCCAGACACACTGACTTTTTGATGATACGCTGCTGCTTTTGTGTGATTTCTCCCAATTACCTGATCCTACTATGTCCATACTAATCTGGAAATGACAATGGATTTGGTACCAAAAGAAATAGAACCCAGTTGTGCCATTCTAGAGAATGCAGCAGATATACAGATTGTATAATAGACCCATGAGCTATATAGCTCTAGCTGCTCTTGATTTATAGTTTGTTTTCAAATCCTGTTTTGGAATCACAGTAGATAAATTGTGTATACCTAAATAGTTCATTTTTGAGGGCTAGCTCCTTCCTCCTCTATGACAGATAATCTCTGCTGAAATTTTGTTTATTTGTTTCTGACACATTCAGAGTTTTTTGCTTTTTGGGACATTGTGGCAGAGAGGGCTTTGTAGTGTTGAGTCAAAATGCAAAGTAAAGACTGTCATGTACATCTTGAGCACATGTACCTTTCACAGCACTTAGTAATAGATTGCGGATTTTTTGCATTATGGATTTGCTGCTCTGCTTTGTGCAATCTGCAAAGATGAATGTAGGGAAAATGCCATCCATGTATTTTTCCTTAACACCAAACACCTTCCTGGAATTACTGCAGAATTAATGTGTGACCAGCAAGACTTGAACCTGTATAATTTTGACAATTTTGACATTTACCAAGGAAACAAAGGAATTAATTATAGAACACAATGAGGTAAAATTTAAAATAGCCTTTTTTTTGTCATATATTCTGCATATTATTGCTATATGGTAAGTTCCCTTTAAATAAGAAGTTTCACTTTGTAATTTTTTATTATCACATTGTTCATAGATGGCCCAAAACTTTGGCTGGGATAACTGCTTACCACCCCTGTCTCCAGTATTCATTTAACTCCATTGCCTTTCACAATGGCGCAGAAGAGTCTAAGGCATGGCGTAAATGTAATCGAACCGGACGCTGGGATGAAGAAAACTATTCCGAATGTCCTTATTCACAAGAAGTAACTCAAGTTCTTCATGCTTTTAGTCAGGTAACGTTATGAAATCTAGGGCTTCCTTTCTTGAACAGCTCACAAGAAAATGTCTGTTCAGCCACAAATTCGAGATAGGTGGACTTCTAACAAAATGTTTTACTTGAAAGACAATGTGTTTGGTAATTGAAGTTGTAGTAGGAACAAGTGTACAGCATTTATTGCCTTTATTTTAATATTTTTTTCCCTGGGTGGCTGGAGTCTACGTCTACACGACCATTAGTAACGTTGGCAGGGTCATCAGTCCTTCACTTCAGTTCCTTCTTTGTCTTCCCCTCATCTATTTTTACCAGAAAGATGTTAATGTCACTTGAAGTCCTGTATCAGAGTTCTGTCAGCTGAAGTGCCTTTCCTCATTGCCATTGCCCATAATATATTTCAAAGAGCTGCAGAAATGAAGCCTAGTTTGGAATGTCTTTTCAATGTCTTTCAAAAGAAGCAGTACTTAAATGATTTCTTATGGATAAGTAAAAGGGAGAATGAGATAAAAAAGTAAATGGATAGAAATTAATGATTAAAAAAAGAGCATAACAGGGAACAGCTTGGAGGATGGCACAGACCTGTAACTGCCATACTAACTTTTACAATTTTCAGTTTCCTTGATCATTTCTTCCCAATCAGTAGTGCTAGATAACACCACAGGAAGTTTATTTTCAGGCATGTTCGTAATTAAATAAGAGTAATTACTATATTAAAAGAGCCAGTGGAATTATAGGATAATAAAATAATTCTGTTTGGAAGGAAGGTCACTAGAATCCAGTCTGTTCTCCTGCTCAAAGCAAGGGAAGCAATGAGGTTAGGCCAGGTTTCTCAAGGCTTTAGCCACTAAGGTCTTTAAAAGCTCTGAGGATGGAGGCTGTACAACCTCTGGGGGTAACCTGTTCAATTTCCTGACTATCCTCATGACAGAAAAGATTTTCTTCGTAACCGGTCTGAACTTCTCTTCTTTCAACCTACTGCTACTGTCCTTTGTTCTCCCCCCATGCACCACTGCACCATGAACCTCCGTTGATACTGTTGTTGTCATGATGATCTAAAGATATAGGCAAGGCAAGGTTAGTAGCTTGGTATAATACTTTACAAGGCCAGTTAGTTACAGTCTAGAAAAAGTAGACAAAAATCTTCAAAATTTGTTGGCCTATTGTGGTGGTGTCTTCAGATAATGGCAATGAATTCTAAGTCCTAATGCTGAAGATACATTCACATGCCCCTGAAATTTACGTCTGTGGCACTATTGATGCATGTAACTCCATGGGAAATTATAGCAAGCATTATACAAATGAATGTGATCTCTAGTTTTTCAAAAAGAACGAAGCTAGCTGATTTATTACACCTAACAATTCTGATGTATTTTCAGATGCACATCAATTTGACAACCGTGCTTGAATTTTCCCGCCAGCTGACAGCATACACAAGAGGTGCTTCCCACTTTGTGGATAAAATGGATGTAATATATTTGGCTTATATAATGGAAAAGTTAATTGTCTTCGTGGATGAAGTTGAAGATGTAAGATATCTTCTCTATGCTGAAAAAAATTATCACTTAAAATTGACGTCTTCACATATGGTCCTGTTCTTAATGTATGCAGGCACACACTGAAGAGTAGCTTCTAAAATTGATTGCTGGTATTCTGATTGCAAATGTTCTGCATATACTGTGATATGTTTGTTTATGCCAAAAAGGACAACTAAGCCATCTCATCTGACTGACAAAGGCATTGCTGCTTAGGAATAAAAATTGGTTTTTAATAAGCCACTTCTTTAATTTTATTTTTCGTTTTAATTTCTACCACGTCTAACATATTAGAATGAATTCAAGGTGCCTCTCCATCTGGCCACTGGAATTACACATGCTTCTTTAGTTTTCTCCATTTCATCAGGAGGTTTTCACTGAGTTTTGAAAGTGTGTATCACTTCATATGAAGAGAAGATAATGTGTCTTTAAGTACAACTTCCTACAGAAACTTTTAGCATAATGTATGGTATTTTTACAGGGAAATCTAATTAGTTATGCAGACCCTATGGAAAAAATAGGTTTTTATGGAGAACAGCAATATTCATCATAGTTTTTACTGTTAATTTTCAGAGTAACTGCTTGCAGAAAGATTTCATAACCTGTAATATTTGTACACATGATAGTTACAGTTAAAACATTTGTTTTCTTTTGGTTTGGCAATGTTCATTCCATTCTGGCTCTTGGGATTGTAACAGTTAACATTTTAGTGCCAGTTTGAGAAAGCCTCCAACTTCAATGTCATCATTATATGCCAGACCTAAAGTGTATTATTAAGTGCTCTCCAAGAATCATGTTTCAAAGCTACAACTGTATTTCAGCTCGAAATCCTGATAAGATCTTACTGCTTCCTGAGAAAACGAAAATTTACCATCCAAAAGAAATAGTTGGATTTATCTATAAAGACTCTTTGTTTTTCTAGTAGCTGATGCATGATCCATTAAAACTGAGCACCATCTCTAGTCTTTTAATTGATTTCTTCCACTTTTCAAATAGGTTTCAGTTTCTGGTTTTCAATATTGAAGCATCTCCATCTCCCCCACTTACCTCTACATCTCTTACTTCATAATGCCTTATTGTTTTCATAATTTAGAACATTTCTGCTAATTTGTCTCTGTGTCCTTCTTCTATTTTGAACTTTACACTTTTTTCTAACTCTCAAGTTCACTAAGTAGGTTCCTCATTCATTGAGCTCTTTACTAACATCCAGTTCTTAACTCTCACCCATAAGGTACAAAAATACATGTGAAATTAAAGTGTCAGTAGTTTCACACATGCAGCTGCACTCATGTAATTATAAATAGGATTGAACTTCACTTCATAGAATGCAACATTTGAACAGAGGTGTATTAGTTTGGAATTGACTAGCAGCTGAAACTACATATATATAAAACCATTAGAAATTAATGAAAACACATACACAGAGGGTTTCTGTGATTTATCAAAATAATATAAGAAGCATTTTAGCTAAACTAGTACAGTTTCTGTACATCTTCTCTGGGGCGTGCCTCTCCCAGTCAGCACAGGATTATTCATTTCTATACAAGTTAGTGGTACTTTGTCCCATCTGGTGGTTTACCTCTCAAATAAGCAAGTTTCAACAGCTGCACTAGGGACATATTTGTAATATGCTACAACTTTTTGCCAGGAAGATGTACACATATTAACCCAAATTTTTGTATTTTTTAATGCCATGCCTTTACTCTTCATTAATGCATTTAATTATAATATAAATTACTTCCTCTCCTTATTTCTCTGCTTTCGTATATTTATAGACTATTGTTCTGCCCTCAGTTAGTTATTGCTTAGCTGATGAGTGCATGCTTTAATCTTTTATCATAAATCACTCCAGTCTCTTAATGTGTTTTATTATTATTCATTGTATCAATAACTCTGTCACATTGTCAAAAGCCATCTAGAAATTATGTTCTCAAAAATAGATGAAATATTTCAGGAACAGTCACATAAAATTTCACATGTAGTCTCATTATTTCTGTCTCTTCCAATGCATATGAAATGTATTTTTTATTGAAAATGCAGAACTAACTTCATAATCTCAGTCGTTCCTTAAACCTTGTTCACCATTGCTGAATTTCTTTTTTGCTTCTCACTGTGTATTTGCCTTATTTTTCTGTTTCTATTGGTTTGACTTTTTAGCCTCTTGAACTTTTCTTTAGCTATATTTCTCTCAGTCATTTTTTCTCTTCTATATACCCTTTTATTGAGGTTTATTTGCAACAACCTTGTACATCTTTGGCATATTTTGCCTTCAAAAATAACGGTAATGTTAATTTTGAAATCTGAAATTAAGTTTTAGAATATTAAAAAGTAAATATTTTCATTTCAATTTGAAGTAATCACCAAAAAATATTCACAGTGATGTTTACTCTTTCTAAATGTAATATACTAATAAAAATTTGAAACACATAGTCATACTCACCAAAATCTGCAAACTGTCATTTGGGAAAACAAAGATTTATCACTTTGCGTTAGCCACAAGAGTGAATTAAAACATCCAAAACTATAAGCCCACACTTTCTGTAGAGCCAATAAGATGATATAGGTTGGTATCAGCAGCTGAGTTATATCTCAAATTTACCCCACTACGTCTGTAACAAAAATGTCTTTCAAATATATTTTCCCTCTTTTTTTTTCTTTTTTTTTTTTTTTTAATCCCCGAAATTCCTTAGGTCCTTTGATTAAACATGAAGCAGTTCTTCAGAGGGGCATGGTCAATTTTAATTAGTTTAAGAAAGAGGGTGATAATTCTGGGATTCCATTTATCACCCAATGAGGGACTCAATTTTTGTGGTGTACCTCGAAGATGAGCTTTAAAATTGTGACTAAAACAGCTTTTACTTGAAGATAGTTGCCCTTTTCTTTTCTTGGTCTTTATTTTTCAGTCCATTTAATTTTCTTAGTAGAATCAAACCTGTTTTTGAATGATGGTTACGAAGAGAAATAAGGTGCCTGCTTTCAGTTGTACTCTTGTGTACTCTTTTCCTATTTTTGTGAGTTTTCCAGACAATACCATTTTTGGATTTTTGGGCTTTTTCTTTTCCAGATTGGGGATGCTCTTATTGAAATTGCCAGCAATATAATGCTGGTTGATGACCATGTGTTGTGGATGGCTCAAAAGGAAGACAAAGCCTGCACCAGGATTGTACGATGTGTGGAACACATTGCAAGTCAAGTACTGACCAGCAATATTCAAGTTATATCAAAGGTATTTCATAAAATTACAGAGCTTTTTGTCAGAATTTATTTTAAAAATGTCATTTTTCTTCACAGTTTTTATACCCAACTAGTATACAGAGAAGCGAGACTGTGTCAGCCAGATATACAGCATAGCCGATTTACATAGATTCTGTGATTTATTTTTTTTTTTCTTCTTCTCCTGGATTCTATTTGGAAGACCAAAATATTTTTTTGAGTATCACTGATGGTATTAAAAAGTGTTTTTTCTTGACTTTGATTTATTGTATTTCTTCTTACAACAGACTGCTCACAACACTACCTTTCTAGTGTTCTTACCATTCACTCAGTTTCTATTGTTTTCACTATAGTATATGGGTTTATTTTGAAATGTCTAAGTTGAGTGAGTGAAATTTTTAGTAAGATAAAAGACAATGTGCTCCCTTGTTGCCTGAAGATTTTTTGCCTTTCAGAGAGGATTCTAGACAATACTCGCTTAAAGCATTTAGAGAATGATCAAAAAAGGTGTATCATCATAAAGATTACTAATTGGTGGTTAGTTTTAGATTTTTAGAAGCAAGCTGTATGAAATAATTGTTCTTATTCCTTGACCTCCACCTACATGAATTTGTCATTTAAATACTGAGGGGTTGTCATTTGGATACTGAGAAACTGTCTTCTTGCCAGTTTCTACATCTAAATAGCAGAAATGCATCTAAATCAGAAGCTTGAAACTTACCCTTTTAGAATTTTAGATAAATATTTTAAAGCCTTATCACTCCTTGGGTTGGTTTGCTTGCTTGCTGGCTGATTTTAAACAACCTTTATTATTTTCTCCATTTCCCACAGCATTTACATGAAAACACTATTTAAAAGTTAATTCAGTGCTAGTTTAAGAAAAAAAAAAAAGGAATTATAGGCTGAACCAAATAACATAATGGCCTTTGTTCCTTCACTGTATGTTTTTAGTAAAGCAGCCTTTCAAACAAAGACAAAAATATATTGGACTGTCTTCTAAAGGAAGCTTTTTATTTAGTTCCTGTTTACATAAAAGAATGACATTTGCTGAACATATTTATTTATTTATATTAAATACATAGAGACAATAATGTGCCTTTTAGAGGTACTTTGCAATGTGACAGCTAGGGGTGCTCTGTTGCTTTATACTTAAATATCTTTTAAATGTCAAATGCCAAAGGTCTTTTTTTTTTTCTTGTCACTGCTTCAGGAAGCTGTTGACATTACCGTAAACAGTGATTCTGTGTACTCAGATCTGTGTCACTAACCTTTTGGCATGCTTTATTTTTTTGCTTCTTATAGGTTTCTGCAGGAGAACTAGTTTACTGTTGAGTGCAATTTGTAAATAAACAAAACTGTGGAGTTTTTCTGGTATCATCTCATGCAATACCAAACACTTCTGTTCCTTTGGGAGGTCAGCCAGCAAACTGTCTCACAGAAATTGCATCTGCTTTCTTTATTTTAAACAACAGCATATAAACCCTCCAAAGCTTAGGTAGCCGCTAGCTTATAATACGATTCCTGAAAACAAGGAACCTCTAGAAACTGTTAGTTGTGTAACATACACACGTCTGTGTCCCCTATACATTGAAAAGCTACTTGGGAGCCATGACTGTTACTCTACATCATTTTTGGAAGACAAAATGTTTTTCCAGTTCCATGAGGTTGTGGAATGACTAGTTTCAAGGTCAGAAAAACACCAGGACGGATACCTCCGCTTAGATCTTCTTATGTCTCCCTTGCTGTCGAATGGTGGACAAAACACGCCGCAGGGAGAACAGCCAGTAGCAACTTTCAAATACTAGATAATTTCATATGTATATGTAAAATACATTTAATGTTTCATTCAATACTCATATAACAGTAAAACAAAGAAGACGTTATTCTGCTGTATGGTATTCAAAATCTTAGAGAAGTCATATAGACAACAGGTTCTTGTCAGGATGGCCGAGGGCCGGGGCCTCCCCAGGCAGGGCCTGTCCTGCTGCACTCAGCTGGGAAGCGGGGAAGCCAGGGGCCGCTGGGGGCAGCCCCGGCCCAGGGGCATGTCCTCAGTGGCGGTGATGAGGCCAGGCAGGGAATGCAAGGCAGCAGATCAAGGTGAGGGTCAGGCCTGGCGATGGTAACCTGGTCCAGTCATGGCCTGGTGGTTGCCAGGCCAGGCCATGGTGAAGAGGATGGCCCCAGGGCAATGGTGGGCCTGGGGCAACAGGCCTGGTGGCCAGGCTGCACCGCAGCCACCATGGAGTTCAGGCAAGGCCTTGGAGGAGACTCAGCTTGACACTGGGCCAGAGGGAAGGGGCTGGGAGCCCCCTCGGAAGCCCTGGGCGCACAGCCAGAGAGGCAGAGGGTGCCTTGGGCAACTGAGAGCTCCTGGGGTGGATCTGTAATGCCTCAACACCCCCAAATTAATTTCCCTTCAGTATTGTTCTGAGGCGCTTCTTTGCTCCTGCTCGTTTTATTTCTGTGTATACGTCAGGTGTGCAGTTTGAAAAGGAAGACTTCCAGCTGATGATAAAACTTATCTCAATGGTTCTGTGTCAGGTGCGTGCAACAGTTCTCAAACCCACCTCTGAGGAGTTTTCATTTAATTGTCCAGCCGGTGAGACTGTCAGGATATCTGAGGTTACTTGCAACATGTCTATTTGTTTGCTGTCTCAGTCTTCGCAGCGTTCAGCGCTGCTCTCAGCTTACCCAGGTACCAATCCCTTTTGGCCCTGCTGCTGAGTGGTGCCTTTATACGAAGTTTAGGAAATGGACACCAAATTATCATTTTCTGGATCTGTACTGCTTAGAGGCAAGATTAGCTGCGGCTTTTCATAACATATACCTGACTGTGGCTTGTTTCTGTGGATAATTTTGCTCTGAGTTCATCTGTATCCATTTTGTAGCTCATTTTGCAATCCTACATAATGGACACTGTTTTACCTTGCATTTTACCCATCTGTTTCTATATGCTGAGGATGGCATGTTCACACTGTTTGAACATTGTCCAGCCTTTACAGCTATATTTTGGGAGTGGAAAACCCCAAGTGTTTGAAGAATTTAATACTCAAAATTTTAAAAGTTACAAAATCACTTGAATCATCTTTACAAGATTATCTAGCAAACATCTTATTCACCATCACCTCACAAATGTGAAACACGGAACTAGTGTTATACCCATTCTACAGCAGGAAACATGAAGTTAGGAATAATTAAGTGGCTTTTCTCAAGATTAAAGAAAACCTATTACCACACAGGAGTTTTAACTGAGTCATATAGCTTGATTCCTGTGATATGGATTAATAGTATTCTTCAAGCAGTAAATTTTTTAACTCCTTGAAAGGCTATCTGCAGATGGTACAAAAAATTACCCAAGTAAACTGGTTTCAGGTTTTATGAGTTTTCAATAAACAGCCACTGGATTTTTAATACAAAAATTATTTGATTCTTAATGATTTTTATTCAAATGTAGAAAAAAAAAAAAGGAATTATGCTTAATGAGTTAGCAACATATCTGCTTCTCAATGTTTTCACAGGTATCCCGTAATATTGCTCTGGAGGCCTTTATGATCAAGCCATCTAGTTTCACAGGAATGACTTGCACTGCCTTCCAGAAAATATCTGCAAATTCTGACAAGTCGGTGGTGCATGATTCGGGAAACTGGGAAGCAAATCACCATCCTGATCACCATTTGAATTTCAAGTGCAACACTGGCAATCTGAATGGTTCCTTGGTGAATTCTTCTACCAGGGTAAGTCAGTACAATTGTAAATATAACTTATTTCAGTGTATTTTCAGTTGTACCTTGAATCAGAATACTGATTTGGAAAATGTATATTTTATGTATTGTTAGCATTGTAAACTGGTTAACAATTTCAACATGTAAGTGGCCTTAAACTGGTGTAGCATATTTTGTTGTGCTAATAGATATTCCATTAATATAATCAAGCAGAATGCAGAATGTGAATAGAAATGAGTAAATGTCTTGTTGTTTCTATCTCTGGGTCCCATTCTGCAAATTGTTCTATGTGTAAGCAATCTCTTTAAAGTAATTTGGAAATAGTTGTTTTAGTGAGGTACTCTCAGGGGATTTCACATTGCAAAAATGTATTTTTTTAGGGAAATTACCTTTACTTCCATTAAATAATATTACATTCTCTATCTTCTGAACTTTATACAGAGGAAGAGTCTTATATTGGAGTTATTGAGTAGTAGCCAAAGAAACACAATAATAACTAAGTCTTTTAATAGAATGCACTGTTATTATCAAATAATTAAGTGGAACAATTAAATTTTGATCTAGCAGGAAATGGAATTTTGCATTTGGCTGAGCGTGTTATTAAATTTAAGTATTGCAGAGTTGAATTTTTGTTATCCTTCAGCTGAATCTCAGTTTAATAGGCTTATTTCTTGAAATACTCACTATGACAAAATGATACTTTTCTGGACAATATTACTAGTTTATTGAACTTTCAAAGTATTTTGATTGACGTTATTTTCTCTTTGGTGTATTTTAATCTTCTGTATAGACTATGCAGTCAGTGACATAGTAGTTTGTGCTCTCGGGTTCTTCTGGTAAAAAGGAGTCATCTTAATAATTGACAAATAGGTTAAATTTGTTTCCTGGAATGGAGTTCATTTTTTCTGTGGACACTGTTAACGTGTCTATTTGTAGGAAAGAGAAAGTTGTCTCTGAAAAGAGAAGAATTTGACATCCATAAGGTGAAACCCAAACATCAGAGATCTAAAAGAGAAAAGATTTCTGCAAGAAGCAACCCTGGAACACTCTGCAATGTGTGGGGTAGTATTATTGATATAGAAATATTCGTGGGATTACATAAATTGGAAAGTTTTCATTGTCAGCTCTACCAATATATTTTGTATTCCTTCAGAAACTGAGTACCAACATTTCTAGTAAATTAATCTCTTGAAAGTTTGGTGGTGAAGCACTGGTGTCTCTCTCCTGCTGTAAAGAATTCTACCATAAATGCAAATTTCTCATCTCTCCTATCAGCATGCGTGTGTCAAATGTGCAGAGTAAGTTAGAATATTTATTTGAAGCTCCTTTCTAAAATGTTGGCAGAATGTCACAATATAAAGATCTCAGTAAAATCTTTCCTAATGTATTTTGAACATAGCTGACTTTATACAACATACAGAAGGGGACCTCTACTTACTACACAAAGAAAGAAGCTAGAAGAAAGAAAGTAAACTTATTACCATGAAAAGCAGTGTTGAAGTATGTGATATATATTTTGACAGAAGTGACTTTAGTAGGTGGATGACTAGTTATCACCTGTATATGAATTTGTAAATATTATAACAGCACAATACAGGATGTAGATTCCGCTAAAGGTTAGTTTCATGGCTGTAGGTTTTAAAACTAAGGTGTACTCAGGTTTTAGATGTGATATGTGAATAAACAGACTGAATATATTCCGTAATTTAATCCTGAAAAGCAAGATGTTTTCATTCATTGTTGTTCTCTGAAACTTCTAGGCTAAGCACTCCTTTAATTCATTCTGAAATGAGTTGCATTTTTTGTTGTTTAATAGAACAATCTATAGAATTGTAACTGATAACAGAAAATGGGATCATTTATCATCAGCCACTAGCAAAATTACTTCTATTTTTGCTCACTGGAGGCAAACAGTAAACCCACTTGATTGTGGTATACAAAGTTCAGGAAAATAGAGAATTTGTGACAGAGATGAGAGTTGCTTGTTTTAGTTACTGATGTTTAGCCACTGTATTTTAAAGTAATATTCATTATTATGTCTGACTCTTTGGAACGTCATCTTAGATGCTGAGATTATTCTTAGAATCTTTCTCTGTTTAGCATAGGATTAATCATAAAGAAGAAAAAAAATCTAATGAAAATCGCTAAGTACAAATGGTAATTACAAATTTAATTTATTTCTAATAAAAATGTGAAAAATTGTACTTAAAAAGCTTGTTAAAAGAGAGTGTTTCTATATTTTTGTGCTAAAAAGTGTGGCCCTCTTCAAATTTATGATATTGTAAATCATCTGCTCACTAAGCATAAACAGTTGTTTATGCCGTCTGTTGCTAATCAATTGCACTAATAAATTGAAAAAGTGAATAAGCATGAAGCAGTTTGGGAGAAGACCGAAACAGATGATTGCAAACTATCTTAATAATACAATCAAAGGTTTTATAGTTTACCCATAGCGATATTTCCTGGCAATACTAGGAAATGGATACAAATTTTTGTCAGTGGTTGTCTGTACATAATTTAACCTGATCTGGTTATTATGTGATAGGTAGTCCCAAAAGGGGAAGAAATATTAAAAATTTAAATACATAAGTAAAAAAAACATTTAAAAAAGAATAAACTTTGAAAATTAATTAGTTTAAAAGGCACTGAAAGAGATCCACAATCCAGATAAGTCCAGGAGATAACTGTTAAAATATACCTATATCCACTTATGGTTCAAATATGTGGTAGGTCTAGACTAACTTGCAGTGTTTCTAAATACCCTAAAGCAAAATACTATTGCAGTTTGATACACAGATTTTTATCTTTAAATCTAACCAATCTGCAAGGCTGAAATGAATCATTTATCACTATTTTAGATCAAAAGTGTCTTCTCATAGGATTTAGACACAGATGCCTTCTCTTAGATCCCATTTCTGCTCTTAGTAGGGAGCTTTTGCTGCCTGATTGGACTCTACTGGGTGAAAAAAACAGCTCAGGTATATCTTCCTAGTTTTTGATACAGTGGCTTGTATTTTGACAGGGTGGATGTTTTCATCTCAGTTTAAGTAGGCTTAAGGGCATCTTCCCAGCCTGGAACTCCAGACTGAGATCCTGTCACAGAAATGCTCTCAAGGCCCAAATGCTCCCCAGGCTCCCGTGACCTGGCTGTGGTCTAAGGATATCACCATAATGACACCTCAACAAAGCTGCGGTAATGTTTGAACTTGGAAAATGTGAAAATAGCGTATGAAATTTTAGTGCCGTGCAGTATGCATCCAGTGTCTGGTTCACATTTGGTATCAGACCTGAATCATACTTGAACCTAATCTCTGTTCCAGCCTGATCATGTAAACTACCTCTAGTGTGCAAGGATAATCAGTTATACAGTTGACCCTTCCTCTGACTCACTAAAATTACTTCAACATAAAATGAAATTTTAAACCTTCTGTACTATCATAATCAAATATGTAGTTTATAGGGGACTGCAGATTGAGTATTCATGCTTGGAATTTAAGGAATGGTACGTGTATTCTAATCACCGGTGAATCTGGTTATGGAAAGTACTTTCATTTAAGCGTGTGTTTATTGTTACTAATTTCACTGAGTTGCTTATCAATTTAAGATACGGTTTTCCATGTTCAGGATGCATGTGTACAAAATTTCTCAAGACAATAAGATCAGCTAAGGAAATTTTTAATTCAAAGTAGTGTATAGAATTTGTGAACTCAATTAAAATGTAATACAAAATGAAAATATTTCCTGCAATTTGCACAGAAGATGGCTACCTTTGATTAATTTTTGTGGTCCAGTCTATCAGAATACATGTTTCCCAGTCCAGATCTTTTTTTATTTACTTCTTTGTTAAAAACTTGCACAAATGGTTTTCAGTCTCCTGTTGAGAAGATTCACATTGAAGTGTTCCATAATGGCATACACGATATTAATAAAATACCAGCTAACATAGCCCCCAAAATACTGCTATACTGCAGTATGCCACAGTATATCATTAGGTGTCGTGGTTTAGGACATTAGGGTAATTTACTATTTTTTTTTCTAGAGTGTAATAACTAGTAAGTTTATAGGCGTCATAAATGTAACATGAATTATGTTGGCATCATCATTTTCATCATGATTTCCTCTAATTTCCTAGCACACATGACTTCTTAGAGGGTATTACAGCACTTTCCTCATCAAATATGATGAACTCTGCATATTTCTGTATCATGCAGATTAGTACAAGGTTATCGTTTTCTTTTTTCTGAAGCTGTAGTTTTTACAACTGCAGAAAACATGCAATAAAGAAAACACTGTCAAGTGAAGCAGGACACCACCAAACAAAAGTTAGTTTCTCATTTTTTTATGTATGCCATATTACAGTGAGACACTAGGATCAATGCTGGAATACATAATATCATAGCTTGTTTTGGTTTCAAAATATCTTTTCCTCCAAGTACTGTAAAATATGTCATGATTAAATATCCAGATCAGGACATTTCATGTTATACATCAGAATTTGCCTTGTTCCTTTTCCTTTGGGAACTGTCTATTTTTTCCCATTTTTCTCTTTTCCCTATTCTTTTTTTTGTCTGTCTTAGCGCCCAAAGCATTTTGCTCTACTTGTATTGGATATTGATATTAATTTGAGAATTTGCTCTGGGAATTTATAGGAAAGTTTGCTTGAGTGCAAATTCTGTGTATTGATTTTACAGTAACCACTCAGTCTGTTGCTTCTTTCTCCATGGATAGGTTGTTGGTACCGTCACAAAGGGATATCTTATGTGATGAAGGGATTTTAAAGTTTATTATATTTTACCTACTCTATCCCTTTATATTTATTCTATGTGGTTTTTTATCTTTAAAATATAGTTTTAAATTTTATCCTTTGTTTGTTTTTATTGTGATTTAGAATCTATCCAGACATATTCAATATTCTGAATACTCACATTCATTATATTTTTCACATTTAAAAAGATTTTTTTTTTTATTCTTATTCATTCTTAGACATAGTATCTAGCAGGTATAGAAAAGTAGCTGTGAGTATCTCTCATTACAGCCATTGAGTCCTTGTTTTAAAATAAAATTTAAACTAAGTAAAAGCATTTAGTACTAAGAAAAGATCTGGGAAGAATTTCCACTTACTTTGAATTACAGCAATATGATACATAAACCAGTATTTTCTGTGCAGGCATTAATTTGCTTGCAGGTGTGTTTAGATTGTACACTGAGTACTAGCTATTGAAAAAGCTGAAATGTCTGTCGTTCAGTTGATTAGATGGGTTTAATTTAAAAAATCAAAACCAGACAAGACAAACTGCCCCTCTCTTTCTTCTTCGAGAATGCTCAAATCACACATTTGTGTATTTATACCTCTTGCTTCTATTCCTTCTCAAACAATGTCTTTATATATTTATGCCTACTATGACATCTTCAACATTTGTAGTTTGGTATTCTATGTGCAATATACCTTCTTTTCTCTGCACATGCTTCCATGGTCTTTTCTAATGTGGATGGCTATCCTGCTCTTGCAGATCTTTCTAAACACTGAGAAAATGAAACCGTGTCAAAATACTATTCATGCATGTGTGACAAATGTCAATTGTTAGGTATACAGAAGAGTTACTACAATTCTTGTATTTGTTTAATATATGTTTTAACATATAAAAATTAATATACATCATGTTTTTTGAAAGTAGGAAAAATTTATTGTATCACTTTTTTCTGTTTCATAGGTGCTTAGAACAAACTTTAAAATGTGTAATTACAAGCTCATGTCCTTTCTTTTTTTAGCGTGCCCTTTGCCACTTTTCTTTTAGCAGATAAAAAGCTTATTCTGCAAATATCATGGTGTAATCCCAGCTGGCAACTAGGATCATGCTTGCTCATTCCCCCTTCCCCACCAAAAAAGGGTAGGGAGAAGAGGGAAAAAAAGAGGGGAAAGAAAAAAAAAAAACTCGTGGGTTGAAATAAAGACAGTTTAATAGAACAATATCAGAAAAGGAATCTAACAATAATATTAACAATAATAACATAATAATAATGACACAAGTCACTCTCACTGCCCGGTGAATTGGCACCGTCCAGAGCAGTGATTAAGAGAATCTGCCTCCAGCTAACCCCGTTTATATACTGAGCATAGCATCTGTGGTACGGAATATTCTATTGGCCATTCCATTGTTCTGTCTATATGCCTTCTTAGCTTCTATGGGAAGCTGAAAAGAGTCCTTGAAAAGCATGAACATCACCTAGCAACAACTAAAACCGTATGTATTGTTGACATTCCTTTTGCAATCATTAGAAAGAAAATTAACTCTTTCCCAGCTGAAACCAGGACAGCAAAATATCATCCACCTGGCAGTGTTTTCGGAATGTCACTGTTTATGGTATTGATGTTTCAGAGACATGTATTATGTTTAAAACTTAAAGTTATTTAACTGGTTCTCCTTTAATGCTATGTACAGTTTGGACTTCTAGCTTGTATATGTATGAAGAAGTGAATAGAAACCTGAATAGCTTGAAGAGAATAAATACAAGGACAAAAGGACTGTGAAAATTACCAACTTGTATTTTATATAAAGTTCTGTTATTTCAACTCACATTTGCTTTCTTGTGAAACAAGCTTCTTTTCCTGGACAGGCATGAATCATATTCATTTTATGTATACTGTCAATATATATCTGAGAGATATGCTGTCACCCTCCCACCCACAATGGTTGGATAAAAGACTTTTCTTCTGATTTTTTGCACCATTGCTATTGTTACAGACAAGTTCTCTTTGGGATTTCCCAAAGTGCATTGTAAGATTAGTTGCCTTGTTATAAACTATCAGACTCCTTCATGTGTGTTCTGCTGTTAAATAATAGTTTGTACACAAATTAAGATAAATCTCATAACAAAAACATACCGACACTGTAACAGCTAATAGTGCAGTACATTAGTTGTTAGAACATATTTTAAGTTACCTTAATGGTACAAAGGTAATAACGAACAAGTAGAATGCTGAATACTAGTGAAATTCCCAGTTCTGCATTGACATTTGAGGAATTATACCCCAAGTCTAATTTTCTTACTCTACTAATAATCAACTTTTTACATTTTTTATAAAACTGTATATAAGTTGAATATTTTCAACTACCCTTTTCTAAATTCTTCCTTCTAATGCCTATTTTATTTTCAATGAGGAAGACTGATGCCATCTAACAGAACACACTTCAACATCCAATAATTACATTATGTTTCTCAGAACCTTTTTCACTACATGGTTGTTTAGCTAATTGATTGTTACCTGTTTTTGCTGTTACAGAAGGCATTTCTAATTTCTAAATAGATAATTTTAGTAACTGCAGAAGTGTGTTTAAAAGTTTTTCTCCCCCCCCCCCCCCCCCCCCCCGCCTGGGTTGGTTTGATTCCTGTTGGATAACAAACAGTTTGATGATGACAAAGAGTTGACTAAAATATATTGCTTTGATGATTAGCAGGTGATATGGCTGGAATTTTTTTTCTAAATGTGGGTTCTTCTCCTAGAAACTCTAATTGTTTCCCAACTTTCCAGTCTCCAGCTGTATATGATAATTAGGGGGAAATGGCCAATGGCACAGAGGTGAGGAGGTTCCTTTTAGAGGATTTGAACCCAGCACACGGCATAAAGGTACTCACTGAGAGGTACAGTCTTTCTCCTTACAAAAGTGACAGTGTTGGCTGGAGCTCCTCTTAAGGATCCCATCTGCTTAGGGAAAATGTAGCAGTATATGAAGTCATGTATCAAAGATTTTTTGAGTGGTTTTTGGGTTTGTGGATGTAGAGGAATTAATCTGTGTGATTTTCTATGTGGTTGTTAGGACACTGTAATTTTTATGTTGTGGGAGTTTTTCAGAGGCTATACATATATATAGCCAAATAGATAGTTGTTACTGAGTATATAGTGGAAGTCAGCAATGGAATGCAAATTTTCAGTCCAGGAAGTGGGTGTGTTACCTCTATATTTTAAGCACAGTGTTGACGTAGGGGTGCAATTATGTAGAATACCTCTTTTAAAGTGACTTATGGAGAGACTAGTATACCAACGAGTTGAGTCATGAAAGACTAGCATGCTTCACAACTGTCTCCATGACACAGGAAGTGAAATTTGAGTTGAAATACCTACTGCCAATATTGCCTTGCTATTTGCTGTTTATGAGGAAATTATTTAATTGGGCAGAGTACTGTTTTTGTGGTTTTGGTGAGCTTAGCTGACAGAAGGAATTCACCCTGATTTTTTTGTTACTTCCAATAAAACGTGGAGATACTAGTAGAAATCTGTCAAATTTCTTTTTTGGGTTAAAGGATCCAATATATCCTTATTTCATTGACTGTTACAAATTTGTAGGGCTTGAAAGATGTCCTGTATCATGGTGAATCCAGAAGTACTTAGTATATTCTGACTTGTCAATATAAAAATATATATAAAAATCTGTGAAGTAAATTTTCTTGCAGTAGTTGTTGACGTAATACAGTGATATTCACTAAAAATACATAGATGAAATAACGATGTGAGTTTTTTTATTTTTCTATTGTTTTAAAAATCAAGATAAAGTATTCATACTTTATTATTCATTCTTTGCTGTATGAAAAGAATGGTAAACTTGTGTGCATCTACAAGCACAGATGCACATACACCTGTGTGTTTATAAATAACTTTATTACAGAATTTTTAAGCAAGTTTCATGATTTTTGGGGACTGGAGTCCTGGTTTCTGTGTGTATGGGGTTAGCAACAGTTATTCTGGAAGGAATAGTGCACACATGGACGAGTAATATTATGTGTTTATGGTGCCTATAAGCTACTTGAGTTTGATCTATTTTCTGAACTTTGCAAATGTCTCCTAAAAAAAAAATACAGAGAGAAAGTGAAGTAGAAAAGAGTGAGGGAAGGAGAAGGGAAAAACAGTTGACTTAGTAGAATCAGTCTGCTGGGTTTACAGTCCTCATGAGATTGTTCTCTGCTCTGTTAAAACATATATTGTTGGAGGGTGTGGGAAGAGGGAGAGATTTGATGATGGGGGAGGAGAAGACAGTTTTTTATTTGTTTCTAAAAAAAAAACAAAAAAACAAAAAAACCCCACAACTTTATGAAAAGACTTGTGTTATTAGGAGAGTTGACTGAGACTGTAATTCTTCATTCTTGTCTGCCATTTTAGACCAAATGTCATGTGTTACACTTTTAAAATAGGATGTAAGAGTGCATGACTACTGTCCCAATGGTCATCTCAAAGATGTGCATAGTATTTCTTGAGCTCATCTCAATGAGAAAATGATTTTTAACTAAATGAATGTTGATATGCTGGTTCATGTTCATATTGGAAGCTCTTCCTTCATTATTGATTTATGTATTGTTGGCATAATATATATAAAAAACATAAAGGAAAGTTTGTAAGCTAGTTGAACTGTTATTTAACATTGTACATAAAGACTTGGAAAGTACAGATGTGATCATCGCATAACTTTCTGACTGAGTTATAAAAATCACATCTTCAAAATTCCATAGTTCTATGTGAGAATTAATTCATTATTCTAAATTATTGTTATTGTACTCCCAAACTGTCAATGAAGGAATTTACAGGTGTTAATTGAGTTTCCAAATCATCAATGAAGAAACTTACTGGTTTTAATGCCAGATTAGTTTTTAATGAAGCATTTAATGCTGTTTTACAGAGAAAGGAATTCTAAATAGATATTCATGGTATGACTTTATGCACAGGCAGTCATTCTAAGTGAAATTAATTTGCTTCACTATCTTTTTTCGGGGAATGAAACTCATATGCAGCTTTGCTTTGTTTCTGAGGGAACTTCATGATGAAATACAGGCAATTAGATTTTCTTAATGAACTTCAGAAAACAAATGGGTTTAAATGACTCTTCATCCAGGCTTTGTACCACTTTTTTCTATTGGTATCAATGAGTTACTAAAAAGTAATTTAAAAAATACTAATCAGAAGCTACAATTGTACTTACAATAGCTAGAAAGATTCAGTGCTTCAGTAAGAAACTTGAATCTAATGTTCTTTCAAGTGTTAGTGAGAAGTGTTGAATTTCGGGATATAGGCAGAGCCACAAAGGGTGAGTCCAAAGCTCAATTTAGCCTTGTTTCCTGCCTCTAATAGGAGTCTAATAGGCTAGATGCTTTGGGAGAAAAATATTTAGAGAAAAGGAAATGCAGTAGTACTTCTCTTTTATTTCCACCTTTGTATGCCTTATGGATTTCCTAAACAACAGACTGTATCCAGAAGACTGTCAATACAGGAAATTGGTTCCTTCTTTGGAAAAAAAATGTTCTGAAGTTTTGAGACATCTTATTGGATTAGGTCTTATGGTACCACACTTGTTCTTATTTATTCACTAAATTATATTATATATGTTCTTAGATGTAGAAATAGTTCTTTCTTAATGTACCATGAATGCAAATGTAAAAACCTGAGAACAGGAACGATGATGACTGATTGTTTTAAAATTCCACATCTGTTAACATCCTCTCTGTGTGCATGCAAATATATATTCATACACTATCAAACTGCAGTCCTGCGGTTTTTCTGCCATTAATCAGTGTACTGGATTTTTTCATGCACCTTTTGTTACTGTTTAAAAGGAAAAAAAAAAAAAAGTTGGCTAATTGTTTTAGACCAAAACAGGCTGGAAGCTATGAATTATGGATAGACAAGATAACACTGAATTGTATTCTTTTGCTAAATTTAGATTAAAACCCCTCAGACCAAAAGTCTGATGAACCAGAATTGAAAAACACAATGGCTAATTCAATATGTACAGGTCATACAGTAGATGTAACAGCTGTGTAGTGTATGCTTCACTGACCAGCATATGCTGCTACTCTGAAAGAAAAAGAGTAAGCTTAGGACTTGACACTTTTAAAAAAAAAAAAAAAAAAAAAAAACAAGTT